>LQNS02278180.1:1472836-1483102 GCA_001587735.2 Parhyale hawaiensis | reverse complement strand
GATGCATAAGAGAAGAAGTACTTACTGTTTTCTTTTATCTTCTTGATGGCTTGCAGTTCTTTTTCCTGTTTCTCTTCATCATGAGATTTTGCAAGTTTATGTTCAATCTCTTCCAGTTTTCGCATGTATGTAGGTTTGGAGGGTAATGCAGATACCAGGCTTCAGGGTAAAGCGCATATGAGAATAGAATATGGGACACTGCATTTGCAGAGTTTGAAGATTATGAAAAGAGGTAAAGAGAATAGAGGGTAAGATATATACAGCGAAACTCAGGAGTGACAATACAAGATAACGGTGCCTCGCTGTTCAAATGTATCGTTCCCATTGAAATGTTCCAAAAATATGCTAATTACAAATTATGATGAATATACAGTATTGAGTGCAGCACTCAACACATATTTGAACACATATTTCAACATTACACACTCCTGGAGAATCCAAAACAGAAACAAGCTGTATTAAAGTGCTTGTTTTATTATTAACGTTTCGGTTCAAGTAACAATTTATTGGAGTAATACCTAGACCGTTCGAATAAGGGATTTTTTACCTACAAAACTTCCACTGCATAGGTAAAAAAAGACAAAAGTTGGTTTATGTATAATTACAAGCACAGAAATAAGAAATGAACTGAATGGGGCTGCAATAAGGTGAACAATATGAGAATAAATAATAGCCTTAGTGGGGAGGGGTTGTATCTTCAATAGACTAAGATTTGTAACTTATTTATACTTCTTTTTCGTTGATTTTTTTTTAAAGTTAACTTAAACAGCCAAGATGAAATGTCTTCATTTACAAAAGCATGTTTTACTATACATAGTATATAATTTGCTACCTAACTATAGTACAAGATTCCGTGTACAAAATTAATGTAAGCGAAATCTTAGTTGTATATTTCTAATGATAATAACGGTGACAGTAAAATAACATTCAATATGGTAAAATCAGGCATCGGTAATAAGCCTTGACCTTCAAAATGTCTTTTCACATTTCCTTTGTATATTTTTTGACTGAAATTAGCTCGGTCGTTCGATATAAACAGAAAATCTCAGCCAGCTTAAGCTACGGTCATTTCTCGTACTGCCTTCATAGGAACAAGTTAACTGAATAACGCAGTTACAGTAAAAACTTCTAAGCACTGGAAAACGATGTCAGTATCATTAAACAAATGATACTGATAGATAGAGTAAACACTGTACAATTTAATACTATTGGCCTTTCAGAATCATTTCATGCAAATTATATAAGCTGAACAATCAATTTAATTCCTTGGAATTTCTCTTCGCTATGTCCGCGGATGCTTCATGTAAATGCATACAACTGACTGCAATCGGATCAAAGAGAAGGTTATAAATCAGACATGTTTGTCTTGCATATGCACACAGATTGACTTGATGGCAACAAACTAGAGCGCGAGCTAAAACTTGCCTATCCCTGCGAACAGTAACAGAATTATGTAAAAACCAGCGAAGGCAGCGGGCACTCCATAAAGGTAAAATTAAAGTCAACTTGACTGGTCACACCAATTAGGATATCCACATGCACTGGTCTGTGCTGCAGATAGACGTCCATTAGGCCCCAGAGGAGTCCGCAGCTGCAGACGAATACAGATCGTCAGAGTCGTCAGTGACGTTAGGCTCACAAGACAACTGCGGCCTCCATACCGACCCATATCTGGTTAGGGTCTGTACCACCGCAACAGAGTGAAAAAGGCAGAAAAACTAACTCAGCATTTCAAGTGGTGCTGTCATTCACGTGCTTAGCTTGGAACCAAACGTGCAACTGTCAGCATGCAACGCTCTAGCATCTTACTGCTGTGAGTATTAAGGCGAAAGAAAAAGGAGAGAAATCTCGATGGAAGTTTAGCCATGCACTACAACTTGGTAAACGATATCGCTAGCTGTCAGTACAAAACTTTCAGCAATTTTGTGTTGGTGTCGTCAGTTAACTCCTATTTACCTTTAGCTACATTTTTAAAGGTAGATACAGAAATGGTGTTTTCTTAGTGAGGATGAATTACAATGATACGCTCATGCACGTGCAGGTATTTTGTTTTCCTATGAAGATACACATCAGAATTTCCAGAAAGCGAGGTTAATCAAGTAGAGGATGTATGGTCTTATGTAATGAGTTTGTTTTAGCGACAATATAATAAGGATAAGAGCAAAATAATGACAGCTGTATTTATCAATAGTCAAATCAGCAAGAAAGCCCCCACAATTGGCAATTTATATCATTTATTCAAAGTAAAAATCGTGTTTGTAGAACGGTTCAAGTGCGCAGAAGTCAAAACTGAAAACATTCAATAGGAAAACATAGGTAACTGGAGTTCTAACTTACGTAGAACGAAGCAATAAAAGTTAACCAAGGGACAAAAACTATCATATTTTATTACGCGGAATCGCACAAAAGGATAAACTTGGAGATTTTAATACTGTACTACACGAGTGAATATTGTCTCTACCGTACGACATTATTATGGTAGGCTTAAAATTAGGCAAACAAGGCATGGAAGGCTAAAAACATTCGTTTGTTAAGCCTATCTCGCATACCACGATCCATGTATATTCCAGGTAGTGCTATGCCTACGTGGCAGGCAGATTAATTGAGCAGAGAAAGGTGGTTCAACTCCTCAGAATAAAGTTTGTTATCACTTTCACTTCTGATTCATTTTTTTTTTCAATGAATTTGAAACTGAAAGCATGTATCACTTATTTAAAACTCTAGGATACTTGAACAAATAGTTAAAAAATTCCCACGTCCATAGGCTAGCTTATAGGTTCTAGGAAATATTGTCCCATCGGTATTTTTTAATGAGATTGTATATCCCACTGGGATTTTTAAAAAGCTGTGAAACGCATTCGTCCACTGCTAGTGAGAGGCCTAAAAGCTGTCATTTGACTGGTACAGCAAAGTTTTCCACTGAATTTTATCTATTTCAGTCAGAAACTGAACTTTTTAAATGATTTTGACGTCCCTAATGCCGTAGGCTAGCACCTCACCACAAAAGTGTGACTTGAGTGATAGGTACTCTAGTTTTATACCTGCTAAAGCCAAGATCATTTATGAAATAGCCATGAAAATTAATTCAACGAATCCCCCTTTATCTTCGTGGCTTTGCTATGAAGAATACATTCTACATCACTCTTCGTTAACCTTCTCCTCAATGTGCGCAGCATCAGTTCAGAGCACATAAAGCTCTGGTGCGGGAAGGAAGAAAAATTCAGTGACCATGCTAGCGCTGAAAGTAACTTCTTGGGTCTTCAATGCTTAGATCGTAAACTTGAAAAATCAACGGTGAGAAAATAAATTTCTCCTTTGCAATACTGAGAAGAGACAGATCAATCAACAATTGCTGTGTGTCTCACACGCAAATTTCCCGACGCCTCTGCACGACTGCAGTTACTTGTGCTTTTTTGTTAATATTCGCTTATGTTATTACTAGAGCTCGGACATTGAAGCATTTATACGTAAAATACTAGAAGCGCTCTTAATGCTCTATAATGCTCCAAACGCTATAAAGACTCCAAAGTGCTCCTTAGTACTCCATTTAACTCTAACTGCTCACAAAGTTGGAGCAATCTCAAATAAATGGAGCATTCTTAGCAGGTGGTCAACCGTACTTTCAAGTGCATTGAATATCAACGAGTCTGATTCAAGCATAAGTAAACGACAGCAGCAATATTCAATACCCATTGACGAGATTTCTATCCGTTTGAATGTGGTAAAATGGTTGAATTAGGAAACTTCTTTAGGGTGGGGTAATTTTCGTTTGAGTTCCCCCATACTATGACACACTAACGAACATAATAGCATAATTGGCAGATAAATGAGACGTGCATGACCACAAAAACAATTGTAATTTTTGAACTATGGTTTCTGTAATTTCACAATTTAATTTGGTTCTTCTAAACTGGTTGTAACGACATTTAGGGTAAGTATAGTTACCCTAGGCGCAACAGCAGTACATGAGGGTGCAATACCGGTTCAGTTCATTCAGTGCCTCGTAGTTAGGTACCTACCGGCACACCTTTTCAACTGTTGACATTGTACTAGACTAAGGTCAAATGTTGTTTTGCTTCATTTTTTAAAAATTTTGATAATTTTTTCAATCTTTTCATTTCTCATTTTTACCTGCAAAATATTTTCATAAGCAATACCTCATATGAATTCTTACTCCGATAGGTGTGTAAATTATAATTTGGTGCACGCATCGCTCCGAAACTTCCCCAAACGCTCCTACGGTATAAGTACTCTAATTGCTCCGATAGCTGCTCCAAATGCTCTTATAAGTGCTCTAAATGCTCCGGTAACTGCTCCAAATGCTCCTATTAGTGCTCTAAATGCTCCGGTAACTGCTCCAAATGCTCCTATTAGTGCTCTAAATGCTCCGGTAACTGCTCCAAATGCTCCTATTAGTGCTCTAAATGCTCCGGTAACTGCTCCAACTGCTCCTATTAGTGCTCTAAATGCTCCGGTAACTGCTCCAAATGCTCCTATAAGTGCTCTAATTGCTCCGGTAACTGCTCCAAAGGCTCTTATAAGTGCTCTAAATACCTCGGCAACTACTACAAACGCTCCTATAAGTGCTCCGGTAACAGCTCCCATAGGTGCTTCTGATGGCCTTTCCTATCGCTACTATTCCACACTTATAGCGCTACAAGTGCTTCTTTTAACCGCTACTGCGGCTCTTTTTTAAGAGCTCCAATGTCCTTGCTCTAGTTATTACAAACTGTTTGCTGCTATAGTCATGCCTGCAAGCATAGACTGAGTGTATTCATGTATTTTCTCGCCCGTGGCCTCCTCTCATATGAGTCGGGGCCTCATACAGTGTATAATGATGTTCATCATGTACTTGTAGGCATACTTATGAACCCATCCTGTACTTAATAAAATTATTATCATTATTATTCTAAAGTATGTAGAATGAAAGCTAATATTTAGTAGTGCCACTACACACGGTGGAAAGGTACGGGTTACTGAGTCTAAGCTTCACGATAAATTTAGCGCGCAATGCATTTCTACAGCGCGCACTGCGCCTCACTCAAGCTTCCAGATCGCTGTGAAACTTCCATGACACTCATACGACGTCCTCTCGTCTACCCTATCTACCCGAGCGATAGCTCTTATTGACGTTTCAAACAATGTTATTACTATGAGAAAAGCAATTTTATCAGGCCTTACGAAGTCAGGCTGACGATACAGATATCTAAGTTCGTCAACTAATGATTTATCCCATTCCGCGAATCTTGCTCTTCTGTAAAATCTCATTGCCGGCACCCACTAAAACCGCATATCTAAACGTTAAGAGCATATCCACTTACGGATGAATTGATTTGCAATACGACCGTATTAAATAAGGAACGAAGTGCCACCGTAAATCCCAACATTAACTGCAGCATTAGCAATATTGATTTGCACTGCTACCTACAGAGCTTATTGCGGATGGAAAACAGAATGGAATCATACACGCAAAGTGTGGCAATATTTATGTATTTGCTAATGGATAGTTACGTATTCGATCAGTTCACAAAACAGACAAAAATTCTTAACCTAACAGCTTGGTTCAGTTACACTGATTTGCTGCTTGCAGTCATCATAATCATTTTTAATTAATCGAGGTACGATAAACATGAAACCTGAATTCAATTGTACTCTTCTGTTAACAGCGCTTTAGTTAAAAAGTTAAGGGGGACTAAGGCAAATAAAACGAAAATTCCTCGCTGGAACAATATTCTTCGAAAAGTTGGCTTTATAAAACGCTGATCGTTTAGGGCAAATCTCGGTCACACTCATCAGTTATGACTAGGGTTGTGACTTTGCAAAATGTGCACGCGTGTGGTATGACTGAATATTTATTTCTTACATAAAATATTATGCCTATGAATACACTTCCCTATCATAAACTATGAAAATCAAAATTCAATCATACAATTGGGCAGAATAGGTATGCGTGTATATTTCGCAAAGTCACAACCCTAGTTATGACCTTACTCTAAGAGAAATAATTCATGCGACTATACTAAACCTAGGCAATAAAAATAACGAACTTTCTGGTGGCTAGGCATATATTATCTATTAATATAAAAATTAAAATTAGCCCTGTTTTTATTTGTTATTGCAATACAAATCATAACAAGCCCAATAAGTCCCGGTAGAGCTAAGAAAAAAAAATCCAAAACAAGAAGTTGGCCAGGCCAAAGTCTTATCAACTTCGTATGTCTAGAAACTGAATAGCAATTTAGCAAAAGTTGTACTTTAGAGAGTGTTTACCTCAGTACTGTAGCACACTAGAAATTTGGCTTCTCGTAAGATAAGCATTTTCTGAAACGACAAGAAATCCTAACCAGTACATAGAATATTACAGTACGATGGTTGTTGTTGATTCAGGCATTTTCATAAGCAAACCATTCAACCGAAGGCAACAGCAACGGGAGTTGAGGTCACATTATGTTGGCATGCAGTTCATTCTCCATGCATGCAGTAGATAGATCAGTGAGGGATTGATCACTGGCCATTGTTTCAATTTATATGATAAGAACCAATAGCTGTGAAGCTTAATCCTGGTTGCGGTCCAAATCTACAGGGGCAGCAGGTATCTCCCGCTTCAGCTTTGATAAATTAGCTAATACATTAGAATGTGGGAAAATCCGTGACCTCAGCCATGGTAACTTCTTCAATATATTAGCAGGGTAAATTGCAGAACCATGGGCCAGAAAAAGACATCATCAGAGTTTCCGTGTTCGAGCGGTAGAACGTCAATTCTTCATCGCCAAGGGTCAAAACTTGACGTCTCTATCAATGCTATTCATACGGCAAACCAAACTTTTGTTCGGAACTTGAGACTTGCTTAACTCGTCAACATCTCCTATTGGGCAGCTATTGATTCAAGCCGTGGTTCTCTTATCAGTACGAGAATAAAACATCACTACCGCTGGCACATTTATCACGGCTTTGTAGGGGACAAAGCAGCCATAGTGAACGGTATGAACTCTACGTTTATAAAAACCCTTTACCGATTTTTAAATTGTCTGCAAACACTCGCATTTGCGCGATGGATGGATGTCGAAATAACAAAGTTATGAGTTTAAAGACAATTAAAGACAGGAGATAATGCGTACATTAGCGAATTGCATTTTTGCTCTCCCTATTCACGACCGTCGTGAGCGAGAGACGGGAAGGAACAAGAATGAGGCGCTTAAATTGTATTGAGCAAATAAGAAATTCGAGCAGGGGAGAGCATTGCGTGTGGAAGGACACGAGCAGAAACGGAAAAGGGATGGCCTTTAATTAAGAGAGTAATGGCAATTCAATTTTTAAAGCTAGTCAATAATCGCTTCATTGCAAGGTGTCCCATCTAGAGCACGAAAGCAAATATTGATGTTGTTCCTGGTAGAAAAGCAAAAGAAAAAAGATTTGCATTGAAGGGGTTATTTCATTTCAAACGTTGATGCTCTGAGGACGGCAAGTACAATTTTTGAACGGATAAATCCAAAAATTTTAGGACTCAATTCTAAAGAAGTGACACTCTCCAAATTACTGAATTTTTACGTACTAAATCAACAGCGTAGAGCGAAGAATATTTCATTTGCAGTGATACGTGATCGAGGCCAGTAGTCAACGTCAAGGTGACATCGGGTACTGAGGAAATGCGCTACAGACAGCAGGCCATTTTCTACGCAAATTAATCAGCCTACGAACGGCTAACAAGTTCAGCCAATGACGTGATCAATACATAAGTCCAGATAGCACATACCACAGTACCATTATGGAACTCTAACAACACAGCAGTTGCTGGATAAATGATGAAGCAATTAAACAGCGGAATGGAACAACTCGAAACTTCTGCTTCATATGACAGCTCGAGCCAGCAGTTCTTAATGCATACTTAAGCGAAACGTCAAATGGAAGAGGAATGCTGAAGTCGCTATGAGAATAATATCGTTCAAAGTCTGCTCCTATCGATTAAATGGGCACTGTGAGAGACTTTAAAAATGAACTGAGCATTGTCCCCATTAGCATAGATCTGTCGCAGTTCTGCCAGTTGTTCAAAGTCCGGGCAGAAATAATGGGAAGTTTTCTAAACGCATTTACAGCGGAACTCACGCTACAGACATGCGTCGTTTATTCATAAGAAATTCATGCGAAATTACAGCGCTAAGGTAAAAAAGAGTCCACACGATGCATAACTGATGGTATGAACGCTTCGAGCGAAAGTTTTATCGAAATTATACAGCGGAACGGCTAATTTTTTGCTGATAATACAGAATAATTTACGGGAAAGACCGCAGCTTTAGAGCTGCAGATGTGAATTTTCAAGACAAAGTAGATGAATAAAATTGAAGAAGAAAACTCGCACACATACACGCCTATACACGCACATGATCACACCAATAATCTTCAATGCTGTAAACCGAAGAAAGTAACCCACTGTGCAATTTTCATGTATATCTTTGACTGCATGTTCATCATTGCCTTCTCTGCAATAAGAAGGTAAAGTAAAGGAACAGTACATCTATAATTTCTATAGTTCGTAATACAGCAAATACGAAATAGTAGTAAATGCTGTCACGACTACACAACAGCTGGAATGGACTGCGTAACAATTCCATAAACTTTTCTACAGCGGACATATCTACACCTATAAGCTCATTGCAGCTGGCGGTTAGAGTAGACTAGACAAAACATAACAATATCCAGAAGACGTCTTACTGAGAAAAACCTAATAAATTATGTAACCTGGATGTCCATTATTTTCATCAAATAAATCCAATAAATCAATTGAAAACGAACGTTTTTGCTTCATAACAACAAACCAGCCAAATTGGACTCCTTCACATCTCTTAAATTCAAGTGCACACGTAGCGATTAGCTTCATTAAAGCAAACTAGACACGGCGGACTATGAGAGTCCCAGCCGCGCACGCAATCCTTCATCTTCACCTAAGACGTAAAGCGTCCATCCGCTGCCTCAAATATTAAATGGAAGAAGCTAGCGGTGTTGCAGCTCAACGAGCAAGACTTATGAGTCTAATATGTCTCGGATGGGCATTTTGCCTCGACAATGGCTGGGATCCCTCATTTCGTAAAGAGTAAGTGTACCCGATGGAGAAAAATTCAGATTTTATTTTATCGATGGCACTTGAAGAAAATGCAACGGTGAGAGCGAGGATGATATGACGACGCGATGCAAAATCTCGCGTGGATTCAAGATGGCGGCTATAGCAGGATATGAGCAGATGAATTTTACTAGAAGGAAAAAAAGAACCGCAAGTTCTGAATAGGTAATCCGTTCGTCAACATGGATGAGAAAGGGGGGTTTGGGATGTATACAGATATAACCGAAGAACATGGATGATCACGCGACTTTAACAACGAATGAGAAATATCTTGTATCTTATAGATTATTAGCAAAGACAAAGCTGACAGCAAACACCATGTATCAAATGCTCTTGGTCAGTCACACTCGTAGCCAACATTCTGAAAGATAAAACTAATTTTAAAAAAACTTTGAAGAATGAAATCCACTGTATCTTATGCAAATTAAGGTGCAAATAGCGCAGAAGGGGAAAATTAACCCTTAATAATATTTTTGAATGGCTCTTGGTAGGAGATTGTGTAGTAAAGAGATCACCATTCTTGTAGAATTTAAAATAAATCTTTTTACGTTTAAAGGTAGCCCAAGTCAATTCAAAACCTGTGGTTTGTACTGTAAGCTGCACATAGTACAAGATTCAGTTCAACTGCGCCACCTCTAAATATAAACCGATTCGTTTGAAACTCTGCTTGGGAGGTTATCTCGTCACTACAGTGTAGCCCACCAAGGGTCATTCATATATCTTTGGTTTTCAATTTTCCCCAAGGCACTACTACTGGCACCCACTCTAGCACGATAGCACAGATACGTTACAACTAACTGGAGTTCGGCCCTGGCAAAATTATTGTTTTCAAGATTTCAACTTTGATATTCCAGTATTTGACGTTGTAAGCTGCATGAGAACAATGTTTACTTTCGATGCATCTGCAATTACTGCTCGAGAGTGGAGAAGAAATATCGTATGTACATATAATTTACCTAAAACGTATATACGTTCGTCTTTATCACAGTGGTTTGGTATTACATGTACTTACCAGTAGGGATGTGCCGAATAGTGAATTTTGCCGAAACCGAATATTCGGCCGAATAGTGATTGCCGAAACCGAATATTCGGCCGAATAATAAGTTTCGGCAAGAGTCAAAAACGAAAAAAAGTTTAAAGTGACTGGAGTA
>LQNS02278180.1:1424812-1469091 GCA_001587735.2 Parhyale hawaiensis | reverse complement strand
AAACATTGCCGAAAAAAATTATTCGGCAAAGTTTGAGCTTGTATTCGGCCGAAACCGAATATTCGGCAAAATGCCGAATATTCGGCACTGCCGAAGCCGAAGCCGAATAATCGCCACATCCCTACTTACCAGGCAACTTCTCTAATGTAAGACGCAAGGCCACAAACTCCACAGGACAGTGATAGTGGTATATACACATATATATAGTTGCAGCTCCCTTTTTTGAGAACAAAACTTAAGGAAACAATGATAGTAACGACAAGCGCTGCAATAACAGACTTTCAACAAACAATAATATACTTCCTTCCAATTGTCAAATATCTGTAAAAAGCCTTTAACAGCAGCGCTGAATTGTTATTTCTGATTATTGTTAAATAAAGTTTCCCAAGAAATCAATCCATTCGTGAAGTGCTGATCCGGAGAAATAGTCTACGGGAAATAAGCCCACAGTTCATTTACTCTACAGTAATTAACCAATTTTTTTTTGTGCTCAGTCGGCTACTTTGAAAAGCCTATAAAAACCACACTACAGCGAGGCAATTTTTCCTAGATTGATGAGACTGGATTGAAGTTTTTCATTATCCCACATCACTCAAGTAAGTTTAGACCAAGTTTTCAAACTCCATATAACTGTTTCACCAGTCGCGTCAGAATTTCGTTCAAAAGCTCAGTGCAATTGTTCTTAGCAGCGTTCACCATTCGAGCGAAGCTTGGCTATTTTAAAAATTAGCTCCATATTGCTCTTCCCAGTAGCCTTCTCCATTCAAGCAATACCAGTGAAATATACATATAGTTTTTTCGAGTTCCGTACGAATATATCAAACAGTTTACGCTATTGAAGCTGTGCAATAGCTGCTTTTTTAAACTTAGTTAGATTATCATAAGCCGCCTACACAACTTATGCAGTGTTCATATACGTCTTATAATTCATACTATTGTTTTTAGAAGTCTTTTCCGCTCAGGCAATGGAAGTCAAAGTTTTTTTATTATTATCATTATTCAAGCTTCATGAAAATGCTTTAAGGAGACTGCGTTGCCATACTAAAAACGTTTTTCAAAGCCTTCTCCACTCAATTCACGGAATACAAAGATTTTTTTCTGGCCTCACACGAATATTTGAGAGAGTCTGCAATTATCAAGCACTGCTGGGTACAATTTTTCAAGCTCCAGTGGACTGTCTTCAATAAGAGAGACGGATGCGGCCGTACCGCGTGGCCTCCGCAGCCTCGTATTAAAACGTTATGAAGTATCGAGCTGTTGGTGGCAAACAGCGCGACTCCGTCGTGCGGCGGCACTAGCGCCCTCCATTGTAATATATGCGTGATGTAGAGAAGACCGTGCCTGTACCTTACCATAGCTAATCGAAGAAGGGTATATGGTATGGGAGGATGGAATGCACGTCCGTTACACGATATACGCAAGCTTACTTTAAGAGTCCGGAAAATGATATAGGAAAGTGTACCGCCAGAATGAGGTAAAAAGACGCTTTGGGTGAGATTAGTATGTGAAATTAGGAATGCATTTGTCAAATAAGCTTATTGGAAGATATTAACATACAAAATATGGATTGTAACTGTCAAATAAGCGGTATTGGATGACATAAAAATGCGAAATGTGGAATGGAATTGTCAAATAAGAGTGTCGGATATGATTAGTATACAAAATGTGGGATGTACCGTAATTGCCAAATTAGGGAGTTGGATGAGATTAATTTACGTAAACGCAGGCGCTACTGAGCTGCGTCTTGAAAATACCGTATTTAACAGGTGAGTTACCTAGGGTACCGTCAGGTCACCTCCTCCGCAACACAATATGGCAGTATTAAATACGCCTGTTGAATAAGGTATGCGTAACACAAAAGACCATCAAACATACGTGCTGGTTGTGAAGTCGTAAAATACATAAAAATATCACTTCTCAGCAAGTAAACCAGGTAAAAATATAAATCGTCACCAGAAAAATACAAAAATATCACTCCAACCAAAAAATCCTGAAAAATACAAAAAATATCACTCCAACCAAAAAACTCAATAGCTACGTTCAAGAAATCGCTTGTTGAATAACTACACTGTAACTATAGAAGCACTTTCATTTTCGACAACAAAAAAATTAGTTGATTCATATATGTATTACTAGGTGTACAAAATAGATATGATTTGGGCCCTCAAGACTAAGAAGATTCCAGCTAAAACTGGTGATCATACTATTCCGAGTGGTTTCTTGGTGTGTTAAGAAAACTATATCTGTAGCTATGTTGAAAAATAAAACGTGAAAATAGAAACAGAAAATTTTACGTGCAAATTAATAAATTTAGGAGCAGAGACTCGTATGAAGAAACAAAGAGACAATCGAGATATGTCAGTTCTTAATTAAGAAAGCACAAAAAAAGGTACCACAAAATTATTGAATACACAAAACATATTACCCTTTATTTTGATAACAGACATGAAAGTAACACCTTCTTAAGAAATAATAACGTACATATGTAAAAAACTAGAAGGCCCGTGACCCGGTTGGTCGTCATAGAGATCGTCTTTGCTTTCCCGATAAAAACAGGTGTTATTTAGCTGGTCATAGTCCACGCGCTATTCTTCCGTGCACTCCTGCCCATACGGCTCACTATCAACAGATTCTTCGCTTCTTTAACGAATATTCAACACCCAGGCTGTAAGCATCGTCAATTTATATGTTACGTATTCCAGTTGTATTCCCCTAGCCATTTGAACTACAGTATCACAGATACAATTGAATAGATTTTCAACCCTCTAATTTTTTCTATCTTAAGTGAAGAAACTGTCTCCAAAGAAGACACAAGTAAAAAATCAGCTAAGCTACTGATACTGGCCACAGCTCATTTACTACAGAGTAGTTAAGTCAAGCAATAGAGCCAGTAGCACCTGCAGTTGCAGCATAGTGGCGTCACACAAAACTGTATCGGCCAATAGCGTCACTCCTTCTGCAGCGCGGCATCCTGTGTAATGCCAAGATAGAAACATCTTGGGTAATTTCCAATATGGCGTCGTGTGTGCGGGAGGTTTAGTGTGTGTCGCGATTGTTTATTACATAAACGTTGGTAAAATTGTTCAGTTGCAGTTTATTGTGCTTTTCATGTGTGTAGAACATTCTTCTTTATAACTTGTTGAAATGCAAAGTTTTCTTGGTGAACTAAAATCGTCTTATTTTGTCATTTTTGAACTCATGTGAATCATTCTATTCTGGGAAAAGCATACGCTTCAACTTAGGCAAACAATTTCAGATGATTTTCTCAGTTCTTTTTATGGCGCTGGAAATCAAGATGCAATACAATACATCAAATCTATGGTCTATTATTTTCCTTTACTTATGTAATTAAGAGTATGGGTAGTTCTAATCTGAGGTAATAAATGATAAGCAATTGGCGGGAAAGTATTTCTGGTATACTGCAGTACAAGAAGCCGCCGCTCGCGGCTTCATTTATTTACACCAGCATAGTGATGTGGCAGTAGCCCATTGGCTGAAACTGATGCCAGTCACGGCGGTCGCTGATTGGCTAAGGTTGGGTGAAAGGGTGTTTCCTTAGAGATAACATAACTATCAGTAGCAAATGAACTGAGTACTGGCCACGAATAAAATTTCAATTCCTTCGTGCACTCAACGTAGCTATAAAGGGGTCGGTTTCACGTTACAACGCTGCATAAATATCCGTCTCGATCTGACTCCTGAACACAGTTCATTTACAGAAGATAGTTATGTCAAATTTAGGTGAATGAGCTTCGCTCTTAAATTTCCAGGTTTATGAGGTCAAAATTACGTCACGCCACTGCGGAAACATCAAAGATCCTTCGCTGCAACAGTGGCGTGACGCAATTGTGACGTAACAAACCTGAAAATTTTGGGGCGTACCGCATACACTCAAATTTGACCCAACTATCTTCTGTAAATGTACTGTGCTACTGAACGATGACATGGATTGTATGGCGGACTCTAAAACTTCACAGGGCGTACCTCCACCACTGGGGCTTGAATTTTCTCCCATCTAAAAGCGAAGCTATGTCAAACAAGACACCAGTAATAAATAAATAAACAAGCAAGGTTCACAGAGTTTTAGCACAATATAGATATAACGGCTCAATTACTAACGTATACAAGACCTCATTTTTAATTCTTAAAACACACACAGATGTCACAACTGAATTATTACAACACACGATAGTTGGCGTTTCTTAATTAATAAAACATGGAAAAGTGTACATGAATTCAACTTCTCTTTTTCGCTGATAAACACAGGAAAAGTGTACGAACAAATAATTCTGGTATGATTATAAAACACGCAAACAAAAGTGAAGATAAATATTAGTTATTTTTCAAATAATAGAGAAACACAGTAAAATATACACTAGTAGTAGTCACTTACTAACTTATGAAATAAATGAAATTAAAAATATCACCAATTTCAACAGAAAAATTTCGCTTGGAAAATAATATGCATGTGTGTGTGTGTGTGTGTGTGTGTGTGTGTGTGTGTATATATATATATATATATTTATATGTAAATGTAATGTGTGCACGTATGTGCATATACATATATGGTGGGCAAATATGATACAGCAGTAATTCTTTAATTAAATCTAAGAGACATTGCTGAACTAGGCTTATTAGCTCTCCAATTATATGCTGATAGCATTTAATGAATAAAACGGAAGCAAAACGAGATGAACAGGATAAATAGCAATTGTTAGGTAACAAATGCAAGAACTATAAAATAAATGTCCTGAGTTAATGAATAGAACAGAAACAACACAGAAAAGAAATAACTAGAGTTTTTCGGACCCGCATGTACGATAGTTTGGGCAGAACGCAACCTCCCCTCATCGCTGCTCATTTGCAACCAACTCACCCGGAGAGACAAATGCGGACACACAAACTAACGCAAGAGACACACGCTTGCGCTCCAGCGGCAGTGGTCATCAGTTTTTTGGTAACAACCACAGGAATGATGACATGGAAAAAATAAAAGATCTTACCTGAAGCGAAGAGGTGATTGCGCTCCGGGGTCATGGCAGAAAAGGAGCGCGGGTGCACAAGTAAAAAAAAAACGGGAATCGATTGGGCGCAAACACAAAATGATCACTCGAGCCAATTCCCACCGCCAATAATTCGTCCGTCAAACCGAAGCCCTTTGAGTCCAATCTCCGGGTAATCCAAGCTTGATCTCGCATTCACGAAGCTAAACTCAGAATTGGATACAGTGTTTTTCCTCTTCGTCTATTCTGCGTCACGAGATAAATGTAGCACAGCTTTATTTCCACATAGTATGATTCATAAGAAGGGAAAGCTTAATGCAATTTTCAGCTATATATATTAGGTCGATTTGAAATTTAAAGTAGAGCTTTAATCCAATCAAAAAGGGAATGCTATCCTTATGTTTTCGTCGCAATTGTGGCTCGGGATGAACAGAGTTTCAACAGGATTTTCTAAAAAAACACCAAAAAAGTGCATCAATCAACTAGTTTCTGGAAAATTTTACCCGCGGCGTTCTATAAAACTCCAATTTATAGGTTCCACAAAACTCTTCTTCCTTCCACAACTTGCAGAACACTTTTAACTTTTGGGCCAATTAGCGCATTAATCAGCCTCAAGGACACTTTTCCAGGTTCCAGTGCCGTACAACATACACTAGTTCTTGGAGAGGAAGAGTATCCAGCTCTCACCTACATGCACGTGAAAAATGTGGACAATGAATCGTAGGGTAAAACATGGTGCGATTTACCAAATGCTTTCCGAGATGTGTAGTAGAGTAATAGTATGGAAATATCGAGCTTTAAAGAACCCATGAGCAGCCTGAGCTAAACATTCATTTAAATGCCTTTTTCCTGTAAAATTATTCTAATGCAAAAACTCAATTTCTTCTTGATGCATTTGCAAAAAAAATTAATACACCTATTGTTATCGACGCCGCCGATCATACGACGGTCAAATGAACATTTTCACCATCAGTTTTGCAGCGTCCCCGTAAACATGACTGGGTGTATACCAAAACACGACTGGGTGTCAACCAAAGCATGATTGGATGTCTACCGAAACACGACTGGGTGTCTACCAAAAAAGCTAGGAAAACGCTATACCGTGAAATCAGTTTTGCTTTGCCAGTGTTAATAGTACGGTACAGTTTCTGGCGTTTCTTCAAGCTTCTAGTGAATAAAAACTTAGAAAGTTGTGCACTTTTATACGGTCTGAACGGACACAACACAGAGCCAAACAAACAAATAACAGATCGTCATGAAAATTTGTTCAATTATTCGTGGTAATATACCTATCAAATTATGAAACTTTCATAAAAATCCGTCGATAACTTTTTGAGTTATGGCATTAAGACTTATGAGGCAGCCAAACAAACAAACGAAAGGATGAACGGATCTTCTCCAAACGTTAATCATCTGTTCCTCCTAACATACCTAACAATCCCTGTCAATTTTATTGAAATCCGTCGGTAACTTTTTGAGTTATCCTGGTGACAGACAAAGCGACAGACAAACAAACAAAGAAAAAACGTGACGAAAACATAACCTCCTTGGCAGAGGTATGTATGTATATATATGTATACTTAAATGTAGAACGAAAACATTATCACCTCTCTCACTTCGTAACTAAACAGTTTAATGACCAACGGGCACTTTGTTTATTTCCCAAACAGAATTTTGACCGAGCTTATGAATCAAAGAATTCTAACATCCTCTGTTAATAGTAATTTAATCCCTAACCCTATTCATACCAAGCTGTGTTACTTTGCTACAAGAGTTTTGTCTCCTATTGTATTCGTACGGAAGAATTAATTTTTGCAGCGAGGTACCATAGCCTGGTACAGATTAAATAATAATAAAAATTCCGGTGGTACGTCAACAAAGTGCGATTCTAGGTACTACAAAATTATGGCTCAAATCGGGTGTTAAGAGGGGAACGCGTTGGCGTCTAACATGAACTAAATAAAAAGATTCGAGTAATACTACGCTTATCAAAAACTTAATAGGACCTGCGCTTACCGTGTTGCAAAGTTAACTCTTTAACAAGCGGCAGGAAAACGTTCCCGTAGCAATAGCATTATAGAAGTACTCATAGTTACATGCTAGGTAGAGGGTTAAGTCAATCGTTTTTAAACTTCACTTGCAAGCTGCATGACGGTCTCCAAAAAGTAATTAATTATCAAAATTTGTCATTGAACAAAACTTTCACGTTATCGTATTCATATATCCACACAATGTCAGTTGTGCTATCATTTTCCAGATGAATGCAAGACTTTCTAGCCCTAGCTCGATAAATTTTATAGCTACTTATTTTATTTTTAAATGTGTTCTATAATTTAGGTCATTCGAAGCAAGTAAAATTCCAGTTCTTTGTTTACTAATTCTAAACCAAAAACTTGTTCAGGAGCGGTACGCAACGTATAAGCAAATTTTTCTTTTTTTTACAAGAAAGAAAGCACGAGAAAGAGTTTCTATTCTCGGCTCTTTCCAAATCCATAAAAAAACTACTTTTTTGCAACGGCTGAGCGATTATACAGTGACGTTTTTTTTTTTTTTTTTTGTCTTCGCTGTCTTCCAACTCGTATTACTTGGTCGAGCTAAGATTGAAAGAGAGCTACTACGCAATTAGCTTTCTATAGCTCACAAAGAGAACTTGATTTTGTATTTGCTCTATTATAAGCAAGCTGATGGGTTACACTGCTACACGGGTTCTGTTTCCTAGTGTATTCCTCCCGGGGAAAAAAACAGCCTTTTAACGAGGTAGTATACCTGGTATTAGTAAGGTCCCATGCCGCTATCCCTACGAAATGAAGATTAAAGTTTACTGCAAACGTACTGGGCTAATATCAGTTACAGTAGCGACGTTTCATTAAAGTTCTGTTGACTTCTAACTTTAGGTGTAGACGTAATACTATTTTCTGAAACATAGAGTCGTTGTTAATCGAACGATCATCCAATTTTAATCAATTTGGTCAACATTTTCAGGATGGGCATTGAGTTTCCCGAATATCCTCACCATTAATGTTGTACATAAGACCATGGGATTTTTTTCTTCTGTTGCACGAAAATTTTAATTTTGACGATGCACAACTTTCACACGCGCATTGTCAGCTACAGTTCCACCAAAAAACAGTTCTGCACTGCAACGTTACCTAAATCTCTTTAATGTTAACTTTCATTTACGGATAAATACACAAACGTTCCCCTTAAATTGTAATTGTTTTCAAATATACGCTTTAACTAAATCAAAAATAACTCGCTTTGAGGTGTTTCTAGAGAGAGTTTTTTAAAACAATTGTAGTTACCGAAAAGCTCGGACAGATTTAGTTTTAGCTTGGTTAGTTTAAGTTTTTGAAATGCTAAATTGCTAGATATGCGACGACTAGCACTCTATGATACAGTACCTACAACACTAGCAGCAAAGTATTGGGAGAGTACATGCTAGGTTATATTATTCATTATTATACCAGTAGTTTATTAATATGCAATAGTTTTTAGGCATCCTACAGTTGGAGGTTAGATAATCAAAATGAAATCTCCAAGGTCGATCCGACAATTCCATTTAATTTACTACTTTCATGACGGACTTCTGGCATCCAGTGCAGGCAGATTCACTGTTATGCCAGTTTTAAATTTCACCACTTGCTGCAAGTTTTTTCGTTTTACAGCTGCTGACTGTACTACCGCCAAATAAAGGTGTTAAGCTGCAAAGGGCTTAATTCGAATTGTGAAGGGAATAACAAGCAGTTAAATTGCACTTTCAGAGCTTTCGTGGCATTTATGGAGCATCTGAAGTTTCATTTCACGATAAATTATACCTGAACAATTCATACTCTTTCAGGTCGATTACGGTTAAAGGTCAAACGCAAGGGGCAATCTTGCATCCGATAGCAAGCTACGCCGGCGCAGCGACACGCACACCTCCTCACGAACTAAGCGTCAAAGCCACACTGAAGCCG
Source organism: Parhyale hawaiensis (assembly GCA_001587735.2). Lineage (NCBI taxonomy): Eukaryota > Metazoa > Arthropoda > Malacostraca > Amphipoda > Hyalidae > Parhyale > Parhyale hawaiensis. Next base: position 1,460,132 of record LQNS02278180.1, on the reverse strand, counting down.
CCGATTTCGAAGCTGCAGCCAGCACAGGGCAAGCCAGGCAGCGGAGGTAGCAGCGTGTGAGGGAGGAGGTCAAAGAAAATACCTTACGCCACTCATGGTAAACTGACAAGCACATATTTAGAAGTCGACAATGCAAAGTAATCGCCGCCGTCTATGGAAATAGAATAATTTTGAAAGCGAATCATGGTACTGGTTGCGGTATCAGTATGAGCCAACCAAAAAAATCCACCTGAAATTCACATAGAAATTCGGTAGAGGCTGCAAGTAAAATACGAGTATATTCATCACCATCAAGGAGGTTATGTTTTTGTAAGAGCTTCTCTGTCTGTTAGCGATATAACTCGAAAAGCTAGCGATGAATCCTCTTGAAATTAAAAGGGTTTGTTAGGTATGTCAAGAGGAACAGATGATTAAGTGTTGGTGAAGATTAAAACAAATTTTGGATTTGTGGAAAATTTGAAGTTTTAGTGAGCCATGAATTTCTTGGAGGAGGCCTGCGCTCTAGGATTGTTTCTTTACTTTTAAAAAAATACTGCCTGAAATTAGCACAGTATTTGGAGCATAACTAAACAAAGAACCGATGTGAAAATTGTGCGTGAGCAAAATTAGAAGAACAGGTATGAAATTCCCCATGAACATATTACTGTAACAGTTCCTAAACTCTGCATGAGCAAAATTACAGTCACAGTTCTGAAATTCTGCATGAGCATAATTACGATAACAGTTCTTTAATTATACATGAGCAAAATTACTGTAGAAGTTCCAAAATTCTGCTTGAGCATAAGTACGGTAACTTTCTCCAAAATTCTGTACAAGAATAAAGAAACCTGTCTTTTTAAAAAATTTTAATCAAAATTCCACTTAAGATCAGTCTCGAGGTAAGTATCATTGCTCCTTATTAATAATATATATGCACATGAATCTTCGTGTCTCGATGAATCAACTAATTATTTCGTATCACTTTTTTGTTAAAACTACAATAAATGGGGCCAATGAAGAAACCAGGATCCTATTCCCGATGTGTCAGCTAAGCATTTTCCATCTCCCACTTTATAGCGAAAGTTGATTCATTTATGGTTGATTCCAGTCACCGACGGACTTTTAACTAAAACCGCAGTCCCCACAGCTGGGAAACTTTCAAATATCCTCTCCCTCTCTTCCTAACTAGGCAAATAGGTGGCGAAAGCCAATGATAGAAAGGGTAAAAATTCCAATCACTAATGCCGATGCCACACGTTATCCAAAAGAACGAGTATCCGAGTTTTGCGCGCGAAATCGACGTCTAAAAACCAGCACACTCTCGCTTTTGCGTAAATTTTGGGATGGAGCATGCAGCACTTCTGCGCTCGATACACAAGGCAAACGAGCGAAATCGTATCAACAAACCGCCACGAGAGACACCCAGAGACACCTATCGGCAGGTAGGGTGTTCAGTTCGCTTTCGAAGCCGCAACGGGTTTATTATTTTCAAGATATTTTATCATAGAATTGGACTTAACATTACTTTTGAAAGCATTGGGTAGCATCTATTATAATATTCTGCTTGTCAGAAGTATTTTAATCATGGTGTTCATTCCGTAGCCATGACAACGTCGTTAAGATGAACGGAGCTCGACGTTTTTTGACCAACGGACCATTCTCACAATTGCATAGAGAGATGCTTGTTTGCGCAAAAACTTTTGCGCGTTTGCGAGAGTTTCCTCAACTTTTGCCTGCGTGTGTCACAGCCATTACAAATATGCAGTCATTACACTTAGCCCTAAGACTGGAAAGTATTCATAATTGTGGCTCTTTTCTCTATAACTTGTCATGTATAGTGCAAACGTTTCAAAGGTGAAGCGTTAACTCCAGCGCAATATCTTCCGAGTAATAATTTACTGATATCTACTCCCAGCAATCTACCAGTTTACCGCTGATAGTTCGTTATGATTTACTGCGTCAAAACAAACTGATAAGCGTGGTCTATTTACATAATGCGGGGTATTTACTTAATAAGGTTGGCATCAAAATTTCATCACCCATGCCATCCTAACCGAGAATTCGTGAGAAATTTCTTCGGTGGGTTGAAGTATTTCTAACAAACAGAACCCAAAGCGTAATAATAGTCGTTAACAAAGTTTTTACATGGCAGCCGGTATACATATATTTACTGGAATCCCAAAAGGTAGGATGTTTCGACCAATAGTTTTCTTATCATAATCAGTGATATGTAGCACCATTGCGGATTTGCATATTCTTCTTCGTTTGTTGAAGACGCTCGTCTATTAGCCGAGTACAGTCTGAGGCAGCCACATGCACTGTCCACCCAGTATATTTGATTCAGTATCTTTCGGTTGTCATTGGGCAACAACATGACCTCCAATGGAACTAAATTGGAACTGCTACAATCAGGGAAAAATCGTCGCTTTTTGGAATGGACAACATGCACGACGAGTGATGGCAGTGAAATCGAAAGAAAATTTTAGGAAACTGTGTAGGGAGAATGCAAGCTTATGTAATTTTCAAGGATCCAATGGCTGGCGCTGTAATCGACAGCGAAGAAATCGAGCGGATGCGTTGCTTTGAACTTTCTATCGTAATAATTAGGAGACGGACCCAATGCTCACTTTATGGAAACGGCTCATGTTGCTCACGATAGAATACTTGTCACCGCTTTGTGGAGGGAGAAAAAACAAATGAAAAGACCTAGAACACCTTGAAGCTTTCAAACTGCGAGACCTGCAAGAATTAAACTTTCACGGAATGTTAGCATATCTTTACATGTATTCAGTTCAACGGAAAATTGAGCGCTTTACATTTACATATGTTCAAAAAATCTTAAAAGAATCACTGTATAATAATGTAAACTACCAAATGTTTTTTTTCTGGACGCACTTGCAAAATAAGCGCTCAGTTCAAAGATGGCGGTGACATTGTTGCAGAGAAATATACTAACAGCTTCACAGTACGGGAAGTGAGTCTTTTCAAGAAAATACAACGTCATTTATGAAGCGCCACAAACACTGACGTTTTCAATTAATAAGATTAATGGATTCATATTCACTAGAAACGCTTGGTAAACTAGCCGTATGCGCTGATAGTGGAAATAATTAGTTGCTGGTTTTCTCACTAGTTGCATAGTGCCAAGGAAGTTTAATACAGGAAAAGAGCACAGCCACATTTCACTGTACTGGCCAGGGAATTTTTGTCTTTCGTTGGCTGTTCCCTTCCCACCAATCACAGGCTTCCAACCATTTCGTCCTACCAGTCACAGGCTCCTAATCATGTGGACCACCAATCACCGAGTGAGCCAGGCTTTAACTTCAGAAGAATTCTACCGACCGATTTCCGTTATAATTGCTATACCTCTTTCCATAGAAACTCCTTGCGTAGTGCAGCAACGGCACTTGCTTACAAGTACGTCGGGTGGCGTGCACTATGCCAACGCCACACTTTATAATCGCACGCTCAGCGTGTGAGCAGGCGTTCAGCGCGCACCAAGGAGGTTTAATGGAAAGGAAGGAGCCAGGAGCTTCGTCTGTGAGGCTCAAGTTTCTGGTGTGGCTTTCAGGGGGGCTGCTACCAGTCGCTTTGGCTCCAAATGCATATTAGTGCATCGGTTTGTTTGTTTGTTGCTCGCGTCACTTCCACCCAATGAGATTAATGTGTGTTCGTTCATTTATTCGTTCGTTACAGTCGCCGGGTGCCAGAGGAATTAACTTTCAAGAACGCGTCACAGCCACACCGAAATGGTTGAATCGCTGGAGAACCTAACTAAAGCGGCAAGGCTCATCCACCCTATTAAAGCTCATTTTCTCTCACCAATGAGCTTTTTCATAGGGAGGAGGGAGCCCTGCGACCCGTAGTTAGATTTGTCAGCGAGTCAACCAGATCAGGTGTAGCTATGACGCGTCATGAATCTCATTGGTGGAAGTGACGCAAGAGCAGGGAGTTTTAAGGGGAAGAGCGAGCTGCACGCCCTTTCATAAGGTGAGCATGCGATAACGTAGTGTGACGTCAGCAGTACACAACCTGACTCTGAATCGCAGAACTTCAAAGGTATCAAAGATATTCTGAGCCTCATTCAGCAACATAGGCCCACAACAGTTGCATACCTTGTTTGGGAGGGAGAAGGATCGAGAGAGAAGAGTGAGAGTGGTTGGGGACAGAGGGAGGGTGGAGGGAGACAGAGAAGTTGTCACCAAGGTTATATAGAGTCCGTGAAGACAATTTCACAGCCCTCATCTACGGTTTACTCAGACATGCTGCACCTGAAACACAGCACAACATCCAGCTACAACTGACTGAGGACCACTGATACCTTCTGACAGACAGATTGGGATTGGGCGCGGGCACAAACACGAGGAAAGATCCATATTGTTCGCTGCACAGCAGGCTTTCCTATGTATCGCACAGCTTTTCAAATGTGTTTTGGGTAAAAGTACCCCGCATTCAAATACGAACTGACATTTCACTAAAAAATCACAAAAAAAGGTGTGTTAGTTATGCAAATACTTCTTACGCTACGTCACGACTTGCTCTTAAGCACTTCAAAGCGCACCAGTATAATCAAATTTTCCTCTTATGTAAGCTGAAAATATTTTCATATTTGTGAATCTTAGGAGCATTACGTCTACAATTTCTCTCATGTGCGTAAAAAGTTTTTAAAAAGATATAAAATTAAAAATCTTTGGATCTAAGGTAATTTATATGTAGTTACCGTAGAAATTCGGTATTTATATCGGCCGTGGGTGGCTTTTGATGGATTTTTCAGGGCGGAATTTCAGGAGGCCGAGTGGTGTTACTAGAATACGCTCCATATGGGTTTTTACCTGTGCATGGAAGCCGAAGCATGAAGCTGTTAATACTTGTAATAATAATAACGATGATGATGCCAGCAATAACTTTATTCAGGGTATGAAAGAAAAATATGGATTTGTATTTTATGAATTGCTTGTAGTTAGAGAAAGCTTGATTTAATTATTATTATTACCAGGGCCACCTCCTCGTTCAAAAAGACTTTAATGAATTTGTAGTAGTAAATCTTAAGTGTTTATGATTACCTCCGCCAAGGAGGTTATGTTTTCGTCGTGTTTGTCTGACTCTTTGTCTGTCACCAAGATAATTCCAAACGTTATGAACCGATTTTGACGAAATTTACAGGGTTTGTTAGATATGTTACGAGAAACAGATGATTAACTTTTGGCGAAAATATGTCTACCCATTTGTTTGTATGTTTGTTTGTCTGTCTCATTTTACTCACTGCCATAACTTAAAGAGTTGTAAATGGGTTTTGATTTAACAAGAGTTGTTAGGTATATAACAAAGAATATATGACCAAATTTTGGTAATGATCCGTTTGTTTGTTCGTTCGTTTGTCACTGTTATTAATTTTATGCTTGTTAGCACAGTAACTCAAAAAATCATCAATGGATCTGTATGAAATTTTCAGGGGTTGTTAGTAATGTTTAAAGACATAAATGCTTAAATTTTGGTGCAGATAGATTCATTCATTTGTCTGTTTGACTCATGTTTGTCATAACGTTTGTTAGCAGTATAATTCAAAAAGTAATGAACAGATCTTTAAGAAATTTGCACAAGCTGTTATTACTGTCAAAAGGCACAAATGATTAGATTTTGAAGTTTATACAAAGAAAATTATGGTTTCAGAGCCAATTTGAATTTTTTGCTACCGGTGCCTCGCTTGGCGGAGGTATGCGCTCTCAGAGTGCTGCAATTTTTGCAACCTGATTTTCTCTTAAAAATATCAAGGATGAAAGTTGTTAAATCCTTGCTATTCAACAGAAAATATATATATATTACCACGGAAGCCCAAGCTGCGTAAAAATAAATCCATTGTGTCTCTGTATTAAATTTGTTAATTAGCGCAAAGATACTGAAATTATTGATGTATTATACTCACTGGGGCGTAGACAGGACACAAGAATCTTGCATACGCCCAGCTACACAAGCACCAAACTTTCAACTGGAGTGTTGATATGAGAAGTACAGTAACGCTTCAGTTCTGCCTACGCGCGTTACTTCACTTGTTATATGTACTAGTGCACCAAACGCAACCCTTCTTCTGAATAAGTCATGAAAGTATGTATTTCAAAATGTCTTACCATCCTGTCGAAAAACTTCACCACACTCCAAATTTCCCCATGTCCACAAAATCCACGAAGTTCACCAATTAAGTGCACAGAAGCAACCAAGTTCACATGTACGCAACCTGCAGTGGGGACGTCCGGATGAAAGACGTTGATTCTGAAAAGAGCCGTAGGCTTTCATGGCTGCGCTCTAAATACCAATTAAATAATCACCCTTATGCGCCTATATTAATAAGGAGTTTGTATTTTATGGACTGTGCATTCTACTCGGTGTAATGTTTTCTTTCAACAGCTACGTTCGTTAATTCAGGAATTGAATTATCACCGTCTTCACTCCGGTGTGCAACCCTATGCACTTTTCCAAAATTACCCCTTTCAAAGCAGGTTGCCTCCAACACTTCCAAAGCCAATTTACTTACCTAAACGATATGTTAACAAACGTCTATTCAAGCTCTCATCTTTTAATATTTCTGTATTGGAGTCAAGTCACACGGAGAAATCTTTGTTTATTGTTTATTTTTACCTTTTGACATTATTGTTATAATACTTGTTTTACAATCGCGCCCTCGTCACACCACATAATAAAGGTAAAGTCCCCCTGACCGCACACCCCTACTGGGAAGCCCGCTCACGTTTACCTTCAACCACAGAATCGGCCAACTGTCGCCAATAAAATAACTCGCATCCCAGGCTTTTGCAAAGGCACGTTTTATTGGGTACCGGATTAGGCCTTCGAAGCTTGACTTATTCAAAACTTTGGACGGAAGCTTCGCTTTGCCACTTCGAATCGCCTTGCAAGGGTTAGAAGCAACCCGATTACGTTGAGCCTGCTGGAACTCCATGTTACAAAAGTAACCGACTAAATGTCAACACCTGAAACTCAATTCAACATGTCGAAGCCAGCGCACAATTGCCTGAAGTGCCGAAAAGTCAAAATTCGAAGATTTAATTTCGGCGTACAATCGAAGAGACCCGAGACTCAGTAGGAGTTACTACGTACGTACAAAAATATTACTTCTGCCATTTTCATCGAAGCACTTACTTTTAAAGCGAAGCTTCTCTGAAAGCGGCGACACTCAAAATATCAAAACAGATGAATACCTTTATCTTGCTTTTAATTTTCCTGCGTGTGTCAGTTACAGTCTAAGCAGATGCAGCGGCACATGTTCAAGTCAACACTTATTTATATATGTCATATAAACGCGCACATTCGTCTAACTGCTTGTTTTCGAAATACTATAACATCCAGAAGACCTCCAATGCAGCGCCTGCCACACGATCCACGCACTTTAAATAGAAAATGTTTGCCGTAACAAAATCCTCGACTGTTCCTGGAAATCCCTTTTGTTCGTTGTACGTTTAAGAGGATTTACTGTGGAGCTCGGAAGCACAGCCCCGCCATGTAATTGTTGCGAAGTTATCAAATGTATCCCGGTGGCACACACAGTTCAGTGGTACAATAACAGTTCAACATTTTCTTGGGAAATATTGTAATGTATGCTGACTATGCGCTCAGTCATAGGAGTCTTTGGATGGTACCCAGCAATTGAGAAGCTCTAATCGGCTTAGCTTCAATTTATATCAAATTTCAATCGTATGGGGTTTCCAGTCCCACATTAGATCCAGTTTCAGTTAGTAATCGTGCAGCCAGTGCATCCGAGATGTCAAAAAAAGCAAAAAGGTTTTTTTTTCGAAATCGCTGAAACCCGATTAAAAAGCCTGCACACAGAGAGCAGGTTAGATTAACTGTAGTCGATACGTACACTCTGTTTTATTAATATAATGCACATGCTGGTTATACTAGACAACCTGTACTCTACATGTAGGGTACTTGATTCCTCATTTTAGATTCAGTTTCAGGCGACACTCGTCAGCCAATTAGCTAAGGTTTTTGGCCTCGAGAGACATTGGTTGTATTCTTCTGTCCCTGCCCTCAAGGTCTTCAGGAGGATTACATGTGCTGCGGTCGATGCGCACTTTTTCACGTTGGAGAATGTTAGTTGCTGAGCTCGTCAGTTCAGTCGGTGCTTCTTGCAGTGGGGTAGGAAGCACAAACTGTTTGTTTAAGTTACGTTAGCGTAAACTGTACAGTTCCTTGAAGACGGACCGATATTTCGGCTGCGATTTTGATACTTTCTGAGCCTAATCTCACAAAATTATCATCAAAATGGTTGGAACCTTGAATCTATGCATACCTAAATAATAGACAAACTCCGATGTTAAATCGAAGAGCGGAAATGTTAAACGTCAGCAGTTACATGGTTGCATTCGTGCCTGCAGCTGTACAGTTACGGTGCTTGTAACACAAGGCGTCTGAGCGTCCGGCCCTTGGTGTGTTTCGGCTTAATTAATTAAAATTCAATGCGGCCATCGGCTTTCGGTCGAGTTGGCCTGCAGGAGTTTAATTCAGCTGGTAATGTTTTTTGTTGGATTTCTTTTAGCAGCATTTCGGGCTTACCAGTGCCGCATAATGCTTCGTTTGGGTTGTATTGCCTGTCCGTGGTGACCGAGCGTGAAAATGTAATAATAATAATAATAATAATAATAATCTCAAGTGTGATGGATGGGCGATTGTTAGCTGAAACTCGTGCTGAAGTGGACTTTCCAGAGCTTACTATTGAGACTTCACACAAAGCAAAGCTAACTGAATTAGATGTTGGATTGAGCATAACTGGATTACCAAACCTGCACATTTCAAGTTTAAGTGAATATCGTGACCGCAGTAAAGTGAGGCGTACTTCAGAACCTATTCTCCTTCCATGCTACAACCAGCTCAGCAAAGATGAAGTGACAGCGGACTGTATGCAGACCGCTCTGAAACTTTGGACATGTGACTAGAGAGATTATTAAATAAATTCATAACCAAGTTTACAACCCGCTGGAGCCTAGACGACAGCGTGGCTATATTGTGAAGAATGCATGAGTGTCTTTGAGTTTGTGTTTACGTATTTGTGTGTACAGATGATGGTGCACGCCCTAGGAAATATCTGTACGGAAGAGTGGACTCGAGCCACACGCCACCTTTGACCTCAATCAGGATGGGCTTAGTTCAATTCCATCAAGTGTGAATGTCTGTTCGTCCGCATCTTGGCATTTGTCTTGTAGATCGCAGCATATCTCCTATTTGTAACCCATATTAGTAACGAACGGTATGACGTGACCGCACCTTGGGATGACGTGGCCGACCGCTGCTGAGGTCTGATGCTGCGGGTTGCACAGTGTTCTTTCGTGAATAGTGCTGGTGGTGCCACGTTGTGATAACTAGTAATATTTTTATAGCTTTAAAAGAATTTATTTTTATAGTATCCCATGCGGGGCAGTGCAGACTATTTTTCAAATATGGGGATGCCGTTCACATTAAATTATCTGACTGTGACTCTTGCTGTAGGGTACTTTACTCTTCTGCTCGTATCTACTCCTACTGTTTATCCTGATTAGCTGCTGTAATTTCTCAAGGCTGTGCTTGATTGCGTTGATCCGAGAGGGGGTCGCATGGGCACGTATAGTTTGTTGATTCCCATCTGCACGGGATGGCCTTTGAGCAGTAGGTTCTGGCTAGCTAGGTTCGGCCATCCTATGCTCTAGCGAGCAGAGACCCCAGGAGGGTCGTGTTGGTTGCCCTTGTTGTAAGCTAGGCTTTTGGGACAGTAGACTTGTCTTGCCCACTTTGCTGCCACCCATTTTTATACTTCTACTGTTAATGCTTGGCTTGGTTCTTCCTCTTCTTGCCCGCTTTGTTGTGCTTAATGCGTTTCGAAACCAGTGTAGGAACACCCTCGTAGATGGGTTCCACGTGGCTGCAGACATGCTATATGTTCTTTCTTTTATCTTAAGTGATAGCGCCTTTATAGTGGAAGCAGATTTAAACTTCTGAATTATGTAATTGCAATCGTAATAACAGTTCTCTTATGCTGCAGGTTTTTTTTTTTTCCTTTTCTACGAAATGTGTACATGCGTAGGGCTAAAAAACAGTTGGCCTTCGTCGGGAACGTGTAATAGGTCTCGCGTTCCCATTTAATAAGAATCCAGTAGATGTAGCGGCTATTAAATTTTCTCTTTCTCGTCTTACAGGGATTCTATATATTTGCTAATGCCTATTCACTGGACCTCCAGTTGTGACCTCTTAGTGAGCTCTTTGTGACCTCTAAATGAGCTCTTTGTGACCTGGTGACCTCCTAGTGAGCTCTTTGTGACCTCTTACTCAGTGAGCTCTTTGTGACCTCTTACTCAGTGAGCTCTTTGTGACCTCTTACTCAGTGAACTCTTTGTGACCTCTTACTCAGTGAACTCTTTGTGACCTTTTATGTGAGCCCCTCGTGAACTCTTTAGATTGTATTGTGAACAAACATAGTGGAAGTTTTATTAAGGGACCCTTTGTGTCCGAGGCCGTGATCCGCGGTTCTATTTATTGGGATGTGAATTTTTTCTAATTATTCAAATTAATAAATGATATTCAACTTGGCGGCTGGTATCCCTGATTCCTCCTGGTCCTGAAATTTATTTATTTATTATAAATTTCGAAGACAGTGAACTTCTACAATCTGCCTGGATGAAGGGGCTCGCTCTTGCTGGTTGTGTGTGTTCTGACGGACTTCCCATGGGAAATTTATAGGCATTTATCCGTTGTTATCGGATACATTTCACTATTTTCCCGTAGGCAGCCGATATATGCCTATTAATTTCTTAGTATGTCTAGTCATACATCGAGCAGTCCTGGTCGCACACGCGCCAAACTCGCACGATTTGAAAGGTTCAAAGGGTAACCAAAGTATTCTAATTTTTATAGGCTCGCACATAACTCGTAGCTCTCTTGTGCATAGTAAAGATGGTTCTTGTGTTAAATATTGCCCTTTGGAACCCCTCTTTGGAGGGTGGTTGTAGTGCCCCTAGCCCCATAGAATTTTAGGACACACTTTGACAATACCTAAGGACTCTTTTTCAGCCAAAAAAATATAAATTTGACAAAAATCGTGAATTGATCCCGTTAAAATTAAATAAACCTCAGAATTATTCCACTTTCTAAGACTTGAAGAATGTGCAATGCATTTCTGCGATTAACTTCAGTGCCTGTTATTTCATATTTTCTAGTTCTGCTCAGTCCAAATATTTTTCTCGTTGGGTATATGAAAGTGCTCATGGTATGACGCTGAAGACTTAGCGATGACGTCACAAGAATCTAGAGGTGGAGATAAGTTGCTCTTAGAAGATGTGATTCATTAGGCTGTGTTGCACCAATTCAAATTGATTTCCATTGTTAACGAAACAGATTTTGCTTCTCGCCTGAGCTAAAACTGTCAATTTACATAATATCCTGACGTATCTATGATGCCGAGTCGAAGGTGATATTATGAGTGGCCCATGATGAACTGCTAGAAATGATGGATTTTTCTGGGTGTCAATGGACAAGATGAATTGTGTTCTTAAACAGAAAATGCGTGTCTCCAATGAACATTTAAGTTAGCAGTTGTAGTAACGTAAGAGTGACAATAGGGAAATATCGTCCTGAATTCTTCGCGGTAATTATTGACGGCCGAGCACACTATTGCAAGCATCATCTGCATTGTTGATCTAATCCTAATAATATTAGAGGCGGGCGTTGGCGGCCACCTACTGCCAATTACGGCCCATATGCACCAATAAAAGAAGACGGAAGGCCTGCGTCCTCTGACTTTTCCATATGCTCATGGCTAGGCCAAAAATGATTGCAAGGAATCAGTTCTGTTTTTATTATAACCATTAACAGAACGCTGAGCTAAAAAAAAAAAAAAAAAGAAGGAAGCATTTTCTTACTGGCCGCTCATCTGCTTCCTTCCCCTCATAATTTCTCTCTCGCAAGCAGGGACGCAGCCAGCATAGCTCCATTCGCTAAGATGAGGACACAGAATCAAGTGTCTTCATCTAGAGCAGCAGATCTCGCTAGATTATCTGCGGATTAGCATACAGATCCTCCGTAAATCTCCTGTAAGTGGAGCAGTTCGGATCGAAGGCGCTGGGAAGGGCAGGAGGTATTAATTTTAAAGCCACTGGACTAAGTACGAGGAACGTGATGCTTACAAGGAAAGTAATCATCACTGAACTAATCGAAGTAGTATAATCTTTATTATTTAAGAACCTTGATGACAAGCAATTAGCATGTTCTTACATCAATGGACAGTATCACAGAATCGTTCACAGAATAGCGGTGAAAATTTTTTCATGGATAAATTTTACAGTAACAATCTAACGATGTGCAAGTCAGTATCTTGGATACCGACTGCAGACGTAGTCGTCTGTGTACTCGGCACAGATCCTAGAAGGGCAATTACCTTAAAGATAGGGACAATTAAGAGACTTGGTGAATACCATTGGTATTCAGATACAAAAACATTTCAATAGCTGCTCCCTGACTTTAGGCTCAACTCTTGAAAACGTATTGAAATTCAAAAAATTGCAAGTTTCTCTAAAGCAATAATATTCAGGAGACAATCCATGGGAGGGCTACGTGATGCATATATTAGTATTTCTTTGTGACCGATGAGGTGAGCATGTGCTTGCCTCTTATAAAGCAGACTGCTTGAATCTTCTTGCCAACAATTGTGCCTACAGTCTGCAGGTGAGGGATAAAACAAAAATTGTTAATTCTTGTTATAGGAAATTTACTGAAATCTGCGTTAGTGTGTAGGATTCTGCTGGTGGTGACTATAAACATGACGCTTAAATGTATCTTGCTGATATTTCCAGCCCGCAAGCCGTCCTATACAGATTAATTAATAATATTAATTGTGGTCAATTCTTCTTTTATACCTGTTGTGCCCAACACCTAGTGCAATAATATTGTTCAAGCTTTCTCAATAGATATCTGAGTGAACCCTTTCTGGAAAGGGAACAAATTCTTAATAAAGATATTATTATTTTTTTATCGTCATTAAATTTTCAATTTTCACTATAATGCCTACACAAAGATCTTAATGCCGCTGCTTAATTTATTCATCTAAAATGGGCAGTGTATTGACCAGGATTTTCAGCCCCAATGGCTGCACTATCCCAGTGTTAAAATAACTGCTTTATAAGTTTGGCTAATAAAAGAAAAGAAAGGAAGGAGGCCGGGGTAGTGGTTGAGGAGGAGGAGGGAGGTAGAGATGGAGTATTCTTTATTCAGCGATGGCAAGACCAAGCAACCTCCCTCGCAGGCACAAGTCTCTATAACTGCACCAATAACAGTCCGGGGCAAAGTTGATAGCAAATTATTTATGAGATACCCCCAGTCCGGGGCCAAACTGGCTAAAAGAAAATAAAACTTGGGCCAGAAGGAAACGGGAGAAGTTAGCCAGCCCCCCTGTGATGCGTTTGTTCCTTAGATGTAACTTGTGCCGCCAAGTGAATTTAGCGCATCCTTTTGCTAGTATACACTTCGTTGTGCTGTCGCAGATGTCATCCGAAACTTACTAAAGAAACATGAAGAAAATGGAGCAAAAATATTAAAATTGCCTCTTGAATTGCTTCTTTATGTGAGATTTTTGTCGCTCGAAAGGTTTTATATATCGCTAGTATTTGATATTTTTCATAGTATTTTTATAGATCAGCATACGATCTCACAATGCGCCGGGTATTTTACAATCAACCGCAAAACGTTCAAGAATCGAACACCTACTCGTATTACCTAGGCACGTCTTTGTCAAACCATGTCGCTTAATTACCTCCAGGAATGGATGAGATAATGTACTTCCTGCACTTAAACTTGCTTTTCAAAAGCAAGCAGAGAATTCAGTAAAGGCTAAATACATTTCCGTCTGTTGAGCTCCTGATGTTTACTCTTTGAAACCCATTTCCCGCTGTTGTTTACTTCAATAAATCGAGCTCTTAACATTTATTAGATAATGTATGCTCATTTCCAAGAAAGGCTTTAATGATCTATATTTGAATGAGTAAAGATGCGAACTGTTGCGTATGCTTGGTATCATTGATAGAACAAGATAGATATATGAGCTTTAGCCGGAACCGAACAGTATTTTAGAAGCTATTAGAGGCAGTACTACAGTCAACTGCAATACCAGAGCTCGCCATCTCCGATTAATTATGAAACGGTGGTACGATGGCCATCGCCATCGGACTTACGATGGAGTATGCAATACCATCGCTCCATAGCCATCGGAACGAAAAATCGCCAATTTTCATCGGCGATGACCTACGATAAAATAATCATCGGCGATGGCGATCGTAGGGCGTCACACTCGGCGTTGGACCATCGCATTTACACATTTTAAAAATAGAAAAATCTCAAACCACAGACATCGAATAAAAGAAGCATCTTTTATAACTTCCGCCTGTGGGCGATTTTCACATAGTTATTACTATTCCTACCTGATAAAAGGTGCGAAACTTAAAGCCCAGGTTATTAGGGCAAATTAAAACCTGCTTTACAACGTTTAATTATTATTTACCTAGTAACTAGTATTGTCCAAATCTAATGACCTTTCAAAACCTTAATAGTAATTGACATTGTTAGATCTGGGAATGTATTAAAAAGCCTTATTTTCCCTATAGTATATTTCAACAAAAATACTAAATGTCATTACTGACCTCTTCAAGAAATTCACCAAATTAACTTTGTAACCCACTCTTTCTTTTAATGTTACTAAAAATCAAAATGTTTCAAACTCGTAAGGCTGTTATTCTGTAGTTTTAGCCTTATTTCATTACTTCGTCGGCATCGGAAGTACAACCGATGACGATGCCCATCCTATGCCTATCAGCCATTTCATCTGACAAGTTCTTCCTCATAACACCAACGCCGATGGAAAAAAATGGCCATCGCAGATTGTCTGATGCAATTTTTTCCATCGGACCTTTGCTATCGCCGATGGATTTTTGCGATGTTCAATGGTAACATCGTAGTTTTTACGATGGTGATAGTCTTTACACCATCAACATCGTATAATCGGCGATAGTCATCGTGCCAGGCTCTGTGCAATACACCATACGGGGTTTATGAATCCCCATCGACTAGTATGCTCTCATCCTCGGCGAAAACTAGGTCCACTAAAATGAAAAGACAAGCAGCTTCACATTTAGCTCCTCGCTCGCGAAATTTGCGCTGAAGCCCAACTAGCGAGTTGATTCAAGGCTGCAATAATATTCTCAGACTTGCAAATGCCTGTCTCTAATTCAATAAGTCAGACTGCCGCCTGTGCTCTGAAGCTTCTACGGGTTATCTTTGATGGCGCAAGATACGACCTCTTCACAGCGTGCGTCTGCTGCTGCTGCTGCTTCTGTGACTTGATGCTGTACTCGTTCTTAGCTTTGAAAAGAGTGAGGAGATTCGATGTACCTTGTGCTCTCACAATATCTACGGGCGCCTGTGTACTGTGCCGAGATTCACTTGTCATTATACCTGCCTTAGCAGAGCTATTACGTATGCTGCGATGAGGTACATCAGGCACAAAAGACTGAGCTCATTTGATGCGTGGGTGCTTACATATGGGCATCATCATAAATGATGGAGATCTATTTACTACACCTGCCCTAATTGAAAGACTTTTATCAATGTCCTGAGTTGTAACCTAGCTACGACTCGACCTTCATAATCAGGTGACACGGAATAGCTTTACTAGCTGGCACTTGTTAAAGTTAAACAAAACAGAAAAGATTGTTATTTTCAGCCAAGGGGGTTACGTTTTTGGCTAGTTTGTGTGTTTACATACTTGTGTGTGTGTGTGTGTGCAACCAAGATAACTCAAAAAGTTATGGACGGATCTTTACGAAATATACAGTGATTGTTATGCTGGGAACACGCTATAAATTTACCTGTACAACTTGATGTAATGATGCGAGACTCGGACGTCATTTATGCCACGGTATCTATACTACCGATTTTAAGTATGTATCGAAACGGCCGGTGAGCTGCTCATCCGAGCAATCAGTTGGGAGTATAAATGCATATGTGCCCCCGGCAAAAGGCATCTTAGGAGGAATAGATGATTAAATTTTGGCGAAGATCCAATGAATCGTTTGTTTGTCAGCCTATTTTTTTGGTATCATTGCTCAAAAAGTTAAGGACGGTTTTCGTTATAATTGCACCATTTCTTGGGATGTTACGAAAGCAAATAACCAATTTTTTTTGTTTGTTTGTTTTATTAGCAATCATTAACATAACCAAAAAAGTTATATACAGATCTTTGCAGGAATTGTTAAAAAAGTTAAATGGCCCAAACAGCCAAATTTTTGTTATGATCGGTTCGTCCGTATGTCTATTTGCCTAATGTTTGTTTCAATGTTTGTTAGAACATACTTCAAAAAGTTACCGTCAGATCTTTAAAATATTACAGAACCAATTATTAATATCAAGAGGCAGAAATAATTAAATTTTGGTAATTATGAAAAGGAAATACTGGTTTCAGGACCAATTTCAATTTTTCATGACTAGGGTCTTGCTCAATGGGGGTAAGCGCTCTCAGAGTGCTCTAGTTTTCCAATGATATCTCAGGCCCGTATCATGCATACGAAGTGTGAATGTAAGTTTCAAGTCATGAGTCATGCAGCGGCTGAAAAATTGCGAGCTTGACTCCTATTGTTTCTTCCCGAGATCGTATAGATCATACCCTAATTTTCCCTTATCTAGTACTGAAAGCGTAATGTACAGACGGACGGATGGAAGCATAGAGGGACGTAACTGTAAGCAGAAGCATCACTATATTATAAAACGCAGTAGGAGTTGTTTGCTCCCTCGCTTGGTTGGTTGGTCCGTCTCTCCGTCACGATGTGAAGGATACCCAGGAAAAAATTCATCTGCTGAATAACGAGATGAGGTGACAGGAAATATGAGTCCTAAGTTCTATATCTCATATAGATTCTGGAATATGCTCGAACAGGCGCATTTTTCTCACCTCGCATTGCTTAGACGAGTAGTGAGGTACTGTTTGGCATCCTATTGAGCGTCGTATACTCGTGCTAGCGACTGAATCTTGGATGGAGTTTTCGTTGCTGTCGTACATAAACCATTTTCCTTAGGTTTTCTTTAGCTAAATTTCTTCTTGCCAGTTGAAACTACACGGTAAGAAGAAGCCAAAGCACGTTCATTTACGATCGTCGTCAAATTTCGACTTTTTTTTATCTAGGATAGAGCATGAGCTGAGAGTTTTCGGTGAAGTGTTTTGATTGAACTATGTTTTATCGGTGCTACTTGACTTCAAGTATTTCAAAACCAGTATTCGTGCTTTTACTTGCAGGAGTGAAATTTTACTTTTGCAAACTCATGTTGGCAAAAGTTTCGTTGATTTAATGGAAGAGCAAGCCAACAGGTATGAGCGATATTTTGCAGAAAAACCCGTACAGCAGCCATGAAAAATAAAAAGCATCATTACGAAATTATTGTCGTTATTTTTGACGGCTGGGTATTCTAGTAGTTTATGAAAGAAGACTGAGGAGAAAGGACAAAGAAAAATTAAAAACAAACTGAAGCCAAACTAGAACGCCCAAGAGCGTAATACCATCACCAGCTGGGATGGGGGCTAATTTCAACGCCATCACTTTTGATGGCTAGCTTACTCTAAAGATTTATAATTTTTCAAACTTAGGTCAAAATTATGGACATTGCTCAACTCCTTCTTCCACTTTTTGGGTGGACAGACATATTTACAAGTACGTACACAAATTTAAATATTCAACAAAAACATCACCACCTCTCTCACCTTGTTTGCGAGTGATAATAAAGTGACGAAGTCGGCCCTGCCTAAAATGCGATTGGTAGGCAGGTAGGTAGGTTAGATAAGATAACTGGTAGTAGACGGACCAACAGGCCCATTCCCAAAGAGCAGCCGGGACTTACGATCCGGTTCTCTATATTTGAGCCACTACAATAGTGCCAGAATCATTTTGGCATCTTAGTAAGAAAAGAGTAGAATTAATTGCTGCAGATCCACGGAGCCCATAGACGTTCAGTTGGTTGGGACATGAAAGCTAGCTAATGGATTAAGATGGCCTCTGAAGCTTTGGCCGTTGAGAGTTTGTGACTCTTGGGGGAGTTGCTTGCAGCTGTGGAGGATGTTGCTCCCAATGTTTGTCACTATGATTTTTAAGCAATTGACTGTCTCTGCACCGACAGCTTCGGAGGGAAGTCTACTCCATATATTCTCTATGAAATACGGAGAATACTGGCTTAGAGTAGTTCTTCATGTTTGAGTTTTTGGCAGTTGTTGCGCAAGTAATCATTAACGTCTCTCTAAAAAAGTCCCGTTCTAGGCACATCATTGATGCTATTCAAGAACTTGATTGTGTCTCTTAGTTGTCCCCTGATTCGTCATTGCTCGAGAGCGGTGAGTACCTCTTTCCTGCAGGCGTCAGTCGCACGGCTTGCTTCGCAGATGAGGTATCAATCTTGTTGCTCTACTTTAGATTCTTTCCATTTCATTGATATCGTGTGCAGTCATCACAATCCACTTGGGCTACCGCAGCTTGAAATATGGTAACGCTTGCCTGCAATACCTTTCAACCTTTCAATTATTATGACAATTTTTTGCTGCTATTACTTGCAATTGATGTTTGTGAGCGGTTACCGTTACCCGTGTTGCAGTCGTCGTTACTGATTTAGGGCGGTCATAGCGACACAATTCGCGAGCGCTGGGGTCACCGGTGTAGCGCCGAGGTCACCGGTGTAGCGCCGAGGTCACCGGTGTAACACCGGGAACTATAAATTGTGATTATAACACTAATGCAGCACCGGCAAAGGTAAAATCAACTTGACTGCACTCTCAATTGGGAAACTCACGCGCACTATTTTGTGCTGCGGATCTAGCTCAACTGGCTCCAGAGAAAGAGGCATGACTGTAGTCAGCCCAAGAATTGGGCTTATGCCATTAGAGTAACCTACTGTAGACACGGTGGTCATAGCACTGATTAGACACGGTGGTCATAGCACTGATTTAGCGACAGTAACCCGCAAATTGGGATTATAAGGCTGCTGATGTAGTTAAGCCTGACTTATGTCAATATACCAGCCAACAATAATAGCCTTTACAGTATATATTTGTGTGTCACTTAGGGGCTTCTGGCCATTCGAGCTGAGAGCTCAATGTCCACAAGGCCAGAGCTAAGAGAGCTAAACGACAGGCTTGCAGCGCAGAAATTACTGCAGCGTTGTCCTACTCCACGATAACGAGAATTTAACATCCGGCACTTGTATGGTTTATTATGAATAAATAAAAATATTTTCCCAGTACTGATCAATTATGATACTTCTCGATTACAGTTTATTACCTTGCGCCTAACATTGTTATCCGATTAAAGCTTCGATCACAGATATAGTGTGCATTTAACTAAAATTTGCATAGACTCAACTATACTACGTACGCAGTGGCAGTGAAAAGCGCTCTTCTGCTGACACAAAGAACGTGAATAATTAATGATATCGATGAATCTAATCGACAATTTGCTAATGCTTTTGAGGCTGATCTGACAGACGGCAGTTTAGGTACACTGAATGTGCTGGAAATGCAGCAACAGTCAAAATGAAATACATGAAGGAAGATCCAAACTTACTTATTTTTCTTTCCACCTCCTTTTAGTTCAGAGTAACTTTGCAGGTTGATAATGGCAAACTTTCTACCGAGGTAAAAACGGACTTATAATATTTCAGTGCATCTGATTGTACGTGTCATCCATCCACACACAAAGTGCCTCCTGTTGACGTATGTCATCTAAGAATAGAGGCCTCTTTTAGTGCGAAAAAGCTCTTAGTGAATTCCTCAGCGGGTCCTTTTTGTTTAGAATGCTCCCTCCCTATGTCGGTTGTCCAAGTTTCTTGGAGAATGTCCTTCAATCTGAGAAGTATTTCCGTACCAGTAACTTACAACAACTAGAATTACCTTTACTCATGTAAAATAATGCTTACGTTAGTTACGATGACCCATTGTTTCGCTACAAGATATAGGCCTATCCTATAATATTTAAATATTGTTATTGATTTAATCTGAGTTCAAATCTCGATGAAGTGTGGTTATTTTTAATTTTCTTATTTAACTGCGAATCACTTCTAACATAGCACTTCATGCCATCTACTGTGGTGGTTAAACTAGGACTCTAATTATAATAGTTAACACGAAAATTTAAAAATGCTGGCGGAAACAATGCTGCAAAAACGAGAGAAAAGTATTGATGAATTTGCTTAAAGTTGGTGAAAGTTTGTACTACTTTGGCCCAGCGAGAAGTGAAGCCTAATAGATTAATTAGCAATTTATTTTCGTTTACTATTTTACCTGCTCATCACTCACAAATCCATTCTCATTTACGATTGTTTTTTAAGTAGAGTTAAAAATAACTGAAATACCCACACCACACCTTACAGAGAGAATTCGAAAAAGCAATATTTAATCTGCAACTTGCATGTCTAATTTAGCAGCAATACTGTTATACGATTCGAGAAATTTATTCATGGCCTGAAGCAGCAGTACTCGATGCAGAGTGCAGGGTGAATACCGGCATATATTTTATAAATCCTTTTTTCGATTGACAACTTTGATTTCATTGTAACACACTTTCATTTGAAAAAATTTACCCATACTTAAAAGCAGTAACTAACTGACTCACTTACTCGACACATCCAAGATGCAAATTCTTTTATCTTCTGCCATTTGGTTAACTCACAACTTATTAACTATCTACTTTACATTAAACTTGACAAATAAATACTCCGCCAGCAGGTCAAGTTCACTGTACACGTATACTGAACCCGAAAAAACAAAATCTTTTGCCACCACCCATTTACTATCTGGTTGTGCCGCCAACCTTACCAATCCCAGGGCGGGTTTCCCAATATTTTTGAGGACCTTTGCTATTGCGGCCACAGAAAATCTTTGGCGCAGTTTCTGACGTGATTTTGGGGCCCGGCTTTTCTCTTTATTCCCGCTAAAAGTTGTATTGATTCTTTGGTCCCCTCTGAATTTAGGCAATTTATCCTGTTAATTAGGTCTTTGCCACACGGAGCCTAGCACATAATATAAGGCGAGCACTCGGAGACTGGGTCTCGCACGATGAAATCTGCAACGATGTCGCGGATTCAAGGAAAAGGAAATGTTCGTTCTTTGACGCCGTTACACGTGCACTGTGGTTAACTATGTATTTAATATAATCTTCATACCATTTATCTGAAATTACGCTCGGAGCCACTTTCAGTTTCTTACTTCACAATTGAAAATGTTGTACGATTATAGATAATGTATCGTACCCCATGAAAGTCGCTGTCTGACTTTTTCTTATAGTTAATGCTTCTGACGTCATTACTAAAGATTTTAAAAGCACGCTAGCTAAGTTTTATCTTTACATTGACTCTACTGTTTTGTACCTATCAATAACTACAAAGCCAGACTGCCTCTGAGTTTCTTGCAAAAATCGTTTATAAACATACGTGTGAATTTGCCATAGCTTTCATATTGGAATTAGTTAGGAACATTTACAAACGGATTGTATATAAGAACATGGGACATTCTTTTATAGCGAACGAACTCTCGTCTACTCCAAAAACTTGATGGCCTTATAATATATATTTACAATCATTACTTCCCAAGAGCTAGAGCAAATGTTACTTGTTGCTTGCAAGTTGCAACGGTCACTTTAAAAGAGAATTTGACGTTCAACGGTACCTAACGTGCTGCATAGATCGCCAGCACCGATATGCTATTACGATACCCCCAAATGCAGCAAGAAGTGATATAGCGTAGCCTACTGCACTTCACTTAAACCCTTCCCTATTTAGTCTCTATAAAGGACCGACGGTCTGACCAAGACGCGGCCCCACCTTCGGAACCGAGGCTTGCCTCAACCTATTTCCTCCCTGCGGTCAAAGAGGGCGGTTGTCAGCTTCACGTTATTTCATCAACTTCACGGCCAGCAGTGCGGGCAGTCTGGCCACCCATGCTCTATAGAACATGTTAAAATACATGGTCCATTAGACAAGCACTTGATGAGATAAGGGAAGTTCAGTAAAAAGTGGACCAACACTTTATATACTAACAAGACACCCAGTGCTTCTGCATATGGTTTAATGCATTTTTTAGTCTATAATGCCTCTAATTAGGTGTTAGCTGGTTGCATTATATTACGTTTTGTTTTAAAATAAATGATACATAACATGTTTAGACAATGCCTAATGTAATGTAGGTATATCAAAATAAAGACATTTAACAATCTCGCCTGCCAAACGTGCTGTAATACGGCACGCCATTTGATACTAGTCCATTTTTAAAATATTGGCTAGGAATGAGCATTCTCCAGTTTGTACGTCAACGAGTAAATGCACTTGTGTCAAAATGCTCAAGCTGTAATACAAATTTCTAAGTTATGCTTGCAATATGGTAGCGCCCTATGCCATGGTGCACAAGCTCAACACTTCCCCTGGCGTGTATCCTACCCCTTTGTTTGCAGTTCACCGTCCGAATCATTCACCTCTTGCCGCGTTGGGCGCAGCCCCGGCCTTAGCTGTTACGTAGAATAGACTTCATCTTCCGTAAATGCCATAACTTTAGTTCAGTAAACAGTACAGAGACTCCGACTTGGCAAGCTGAAACTGTCAAACTATCGCCGTTAAGCCCAACCTCCCTTTGACAGACGCCCGCGCTACAAAACCCCAGTCTTAAGGGACTGGAGCTGCGCTCTGAAGACAAGATTTGCAGGGGATTACCGCTCTTTTGAAGAGTTTACAAACTCCCGTTATGCCAAAGAGACATCGGAATTATTGTTCAGCTTCTTACGCAAATGGTGAAGCTCATGAAGTTACAGGAGCAGCGCTCCTTTGTGATTCCAATGGCAAAAAAAGGAAAAGGAATACGAAATGACGGGGCAGATCAAAGCCAGTTGAACACGGCTGACACCGTGAATTGAAAAACAAAAGTTTTTCAAGAAACACAGTAACTGCCAGTAGTGAACTTGGCATCGATATTTGCATTTCCGTTGGAACAACGGTCAAAAAATGGCAAACTTGTAAATTATTGGTCATTTTTCCTGATGATGAGTACCATGTCAGGCGTGAGAATACAAGATGATGCTAACTTTGAAGAACATGGAGTTAGAGTTATAGTGATGCCCTACCAAAAATCAGCGCCGTCTTAGAAGATAAAACCGTATTTCAGCACCGCGGCGGCCCAAATTTTGTTAGGGTAGGAAAAAAATGCATTGAATGAACTTCGGGAACTTACTCGTTTCGCGAAGTAGTCATAATTCTCACTCTATGGAAGCTATTATTACTGCCGAGCATGGAGCACAGTTTTCCACTTTGGATGCCGAGTACGAGAAAAAGCTGGAACAACTTGAGGCTATTCAAAGAAATTTCACTGCCAAAATTCAAGGCATGCAAGAGTTTGACTATCACAACCCACTTTGTTGTCTTCAGTTGTGTTCACTGCAACGAAGATTCGAACTCTCCGCAAGCATATTTGTTGGGAAATTTTGGAACGTAACACTGTGGATGTGAATAAACGGATTGTCGCCAGACACTCATAAAGACA
Source organism: Parhyale hawaiensis (assembly GCA_001587735.2). Taxonomy (NCBI): domain Eukaryota; kingdom Metazoa; phylum Arthropoda; class Malacostraca; order Amphipoda; family Hyalidae; genus Parhyale; species Parhyale hawaiensis. The sequence goes on along the minus strand of LQNS02278180.1, from coordinate 1,436,572 downwards.
GGAAGGACTTGTGATATACGCATACCAAGTACCTATAGGACGTCAACACCGTAGCGTTAAAATATTCCAATAGCTTCACTGGAAGCAAGGCGTTTAATAATATGCCGCGGTTCATCCGAAATGCTACAGAAATGAAAATTTTGCTGGATTTTTATATAAAATTAATTCCAGATACATCAACGCTCAGCGGCTGCGTGCACTGTGGATATAATTCACCGCTAGCTCTTCCTAATTGGATCCTAGTGGCGGCTCAACTGCAGCAGCCCAACAACGCGACTCCGCACGCATGAGGCGATGTGCACAACGTCACCTGGACTTCGCCCGAAGACGCGCAAAGTGCTCAAAGTGTCATTGCAATGATTATTAAACGAAACAATGTAGCAGTGAACGGGGAAATTATTATGTTTCGTTACCGCTTTGTAACATAATACGAACCATGTCATGTTCCAAGAATTTTTCATTTCATGAGCGTGACTCCGTGACTGGTCACACAAGTTTATACACATGCACGTTTATGCATGTACGTTTGCATTACATTGGAAAACGAAATAAAAGTGTCGGTGCTTTAGTAACCCTTTAACGCCTGATGTAACGATTTGGCCACAATAAATACTGAGCTCAATTGTGTATTGTGTCAATTTCACTAAAAAAGACACGCTGACACAAAAAAAACTTCTATTTTCAACGAAATACCAAGAATAAAGGTGGAGCAAAAGGATTAATTTATTACTTCTTTCATATTTCATATTATTTCCAACTTCTGCATTGAAGACTTTATTATTAGAGCCCGGATTTCTAGTATTTATTAGATTATTGCTATTACGGCAATAAATGCAAGTAAAAATTGCAGTTATTGCAACTATGCTACTCTACTATAAAGGGTGTTTTGGCCAGACACAAAGCCAAAAAGTAGTCATTACGCAATAAATGACTATAAATCCTGCACAAAGTAGTATATATATGTACCATTAAACATAAAATTATCTAATTATTAGGAAACGGTGAATAAGCAATTAATATCAAATTAAGTTTGCTTGTTTCAACTTTATTTAAATTTCTTATGGAAGAGAATGTAAGGAACTGTGCTAGTCACTGTCATTCTGGTCACGACATTACCAGAAGTGCTGGCAGTGAACGAGTTTACTGATACGACAGGAGGGTAGATTTCGACAGCAATAATAGGCACACGGCACACTTGAATTAAACAAAGAATCCCACATGTTTCGGTTAAATTTCTCTCAGTTAGAACACACTAATAGTACAACAATAGCACAGTTTACTGCATCATTTTTATCGCTTTTTTAGCCAGAATTCATTAAGTTATAACACATATTGTTGCTGGTGACAGACGCTGCAGCACAAATGAAGAAAACCGCTGCTTCTCTACAAATTCTGTATCCCAAAATGCTGCACCTAACTTGCCTCGCACATGGCTTGTACAAAGTTGCAGAAGAGGTACGCACGCACTTTCAGGACGTTGATAAACTAATATCAAACGACAAAAAAAAATGTTCCTGAAGGCCCCAAGTAGATACGAACTCTTCAGAGAGAAGGCTCCCGATCGGTGCTCCTTCCCCCACAACCTATTGTAACGAGATGGGGTACAGGAATAACAGCGGCATTATACTATGCTAGTCATTTTACAGTCGTGAAAGTAGGACAAATATGCATTTTGCAATCAATTCATGTTATCTGTAGGAGCACTGTATTTATAAGACATAATGGCAGCATGAATGTTTTCTATATCATGTAAAACACTAGATTATTTGGTAAGCTCCTAGAACAGTCTAGCGCTGGAGTTATCTAGGAACAGAGCATTTAGTCAGGTTCCTATTAAAACACAGTGCTCTATATACTGGAGTCTTCTATGGGATTCAAACCTTAGTCTTGTCATTATTTTTATTTGAATGGTATTCAGGATTTGAGCTCCACCAAGCTTATGCAGGGGCAGGAGAGTTCTTTTAGTGAAGAACCTGACCTAACCTGACGTAACCCTGGCCCGACCCTGACGTGAGGTTACCTATAGGGCTACGTTAGTTGTTAAATGTAAATAAATTTATTTTATTTCATTGTTATATACACTACCAAACTGAGCACTACAATGAAAGCTCACAGCTATAAAGTATATAAGTTCTTGTTCATGCAATATGCGCATAGGTTAAGTGAAAAAAACTTGGTTTCCCATGATTAACACAATAACTTCCTCTCAGGTTTTTTTTTATTTATTATTTACTATTTATTTTATACAAATGAAAGAAAGCTGCTAGGTTTTAGCCCAAAATAGCAAAGTTTTACGAGCTATTTCACTAATAAATATAACTATTTTGCTAAAAATAAAACTGTTTTGCTATGATACCTGTAATACCGACTTCATTTAAGTGCTATTTTGACTAGATTTTTGGCGCTATTATGACAATTTTTTAGGACTTTAAATCCGGGCTCTATTTATTATAATATAAAAGCTTCTGCTGGTTGTTTTAAACGAAAAACTGCAGCAGTCAATCTTTGATTTGTTTAGCCTCTTTATTTTTCGACATAGTTTGATGCCCACAGGAAATTATATGAACCATATTAGGATCTTGTATTCGGTTAGCCTTGCAATGTGACGTGCTAACCAAGATACTTAATGTATCATCAATTGGCCGGGAAAGGTTTATCCCACTAGGCTCTGACTTGTCAGAAACTTGAAACTGGTACGTTAGCTTTACAAGTTGGTTCAAATATATGAAGTTTTCATCCATCTTAAATGTAACCCGGTTGCTGTTAACACTTGTACCAACGATGCAAGTGGTGAAACTAACGCTCCTTCCTGCCTGGAGTTTCGAAGAAGTCAAGTCTAGTGGGTTCGATTTTGACCGGCCTGTTGATGACTCTTTTAGATTGTGGTAGGTAGTTCTGCTAAATAAATGGAGTTCCTACGAACCGTTACTGCTGTCGTAATTCCGGTAGCGGAGGCTGCTTCCTGCCATTCAAAATTCGCCAAAATATGTTTAGAAATAGGCACTTTTACAGCACTACTTTATACTCTCCTGCCTAACCGCAGGTGAAGAAAGGAAAACGCGCGTACGGCTACGGCCATTTTCATCTGTGGCTGGGTGCAGGGCCGCTAGTAAGGCAGCAAGTAAAGGCCGCAAGTATAGGGCCCCACTTGCTGATCGCTCATAAATATGTATTGTCTCAGAGCTTATTCTACTAAAGAAACATGTCAAACTCAGGTTCACACAATGTTTTATAAAATAACATTGAGAGGCATGAGAACAACCCAAAAAATACTGGAAGAGCCAAAGAAGACCTGTCCCCTACAGCAGGCGAGCTCCAGACTACAGCTGATATTACCGACTTGGGTTTGGAATCAATCATACACGCTCTTGAACGAGTCGATCGGGAGCTCTCTGCAAGCGCAATTAATTTTCGATAAAGGCTGATGAGATGATGAAGGACTTATAAATGTCTCTCACTTCAGTGAAGCAAAGCAATCGTGGTATGATTGATCACTGATAAGAGACCTTGAATGTCTTGCTAGCAGCAGATTAACGCAGCATCAAAGGCTTCATCGGTCCAATAGCGACTGAGCTGCAGGCGAAGGTATGTATACACTCAACAATGACATTCTATGAACGAAATTTATAATATTTCGCCCCCTAAAGAGAGCGTAACATCGCGTCTCATCCAGAACCACGGCACGTTCATTGCAATGGTAGATCAATGTTCATTGTAGTCGGAAGGTAATTCCGTACGCATAGTAATGGAATAAAACGCAATCATAGCGGAATTCAGTAAGCCGAAATAGACTTGGAAGGATAGAAATGGAAGGAAAGTAAAGGGAAATATTGCTATTGTTCATCAGCAAGTAACGTCCATCTAACGTGACGGTAGATTTTTTAACCCCGTTACCACTTAGTAATAGCGTAGTTTGAAACGCCGCTTAACTATGAGAAATGCTGTTTGTTATTATTCTGGTTCTTGGCACAGCCAAGCTTTTGATTGTTCTTCACATGTTTGCTTAACGTGACATATAACTCCGTTATTATTCACAATCTATAATGTCATTAATGTCACAATGAAAGTTGACGAATATATTCAGATATGTGCTTTATATATACCGACGCGGCGTTATGTTCTTTAGTTGATCATACTAAGATATACCTATCTACATTATTATATAAGCATTGCTTCAGAGTCATATACTGTAGGTTTTGTGCTTAACCTATCTATTAATCGTCTCTCAGTTATCTACTATGCGCGTTGGAAATTTCAAGTTATTATCACTACATAGTTTCATCTACCTTAAAAAAACACATCCTGTGGCTCAGATATAAATTTGTTCTTAATCATCGTTTGACCAAACATTGTCCATTTTTCTCACAAGCTTCTGCAATTTTCACAGAAAGAACTACCTTTAACTGAATTCTAGTTATTATTTTACAGTTCAACCTCACTTTGGTCATCATCGCCACCAACTCCAGCTACTGTTCTACCTATGTTTTCCTTGAGTTTCATATTTTAATTCCTTAGTTCAACTAAACTTTTCGTCATTATCACCACTGGTGTCAGAGGCTTTCTTAAAACGACTCATCTTTCTTAGTTGAGGTGCGGTAATTTGCTTATCTCGACTAAACTTTTGGTTTGTTTCACCAGTTGCTTCTTCTGCTGCCGCGTTCCTTCCCGGTCCTCACACATCCCTGTAGCAGCTCAAATCAATTGAAAGCAACATATGCCGAGGCTTGAAGGTGAGAGCGGCCGTGGATGTTTCACCAGCGTAGCAAATCCGGTGGCATCGGCAGCAATTGGCGACCAATCCTCCAAATGTGTTCACAATGGATATCGAATGACTGGGCTCGGCCATTTCCGTGGCGACGCAACATTATTTTCCCTCCAATTGCTTACTTTGGACGTGTCGGCGGCGCACCGTCACAGACAACCGCAGGCTTGCCGCCATCCAGACTCTATTTCTTGTAGCAATTGCGAGCGGTCTGACTTGGACGTGGCTGCCTGCGACCGACTCCAATTCAATACGTGGAAGTTTTGCTTGCCTTGCCACAGTGATGGAAATTTCGGACACCAAAATAACGTCAACGCAATATGTATACCGAGTTTATTTAAAATTTAGTGACCACGGAAATCGGTGGAATAGTTTGGAGTTTAACAGAGTAGAAATCAATAAATGCAAGTTTTACTGGCCGTGTTGGGATGGGGATATTAAGAGACGAAATTAATGCACTCACAATAAGCGAATGTAATTGCTAAACAAAAATAAAAAGTGCTAAAGAAATAGAAATTTCCTATATACGCGATGGATTCTATTGTAACTAGTTTTACATCCCTTTCGGATTATAGCAACTTATTAAGAAAACAGAGCATTGACTGTCCCCCAGGAAGGATACGGCTACTCAAAAATAGGGGTATCATATAGCCTTCCCTCCACTCAATCCTAGGAATAAAATACCCCTATGCTTCCAGCAATTACCAGCACTTAACTGATTTACAGATAGAAGTTCAGGTTATTTGGCCTTGCCTAAATGTTTGCTAAATTTTGGAGGTTAAACTCCTTCACAATTTTTGGCCGTCCCAGAAGTTGAGTTACAAAGAGTTCTGCTAAAGCAGCATCACAATCACAGGGCAGTCTGTAGTCTCTATCAATAGTTTACCATAGTTTGTAAACACTTAAATTATTAGCACACATGCCTCGCTATTATTACCACACTCGATCCCCCTATCAAGAGACGACAACGAAGAGCGGTGTTCCGTTAACGGGAGGATTTTTTCCCGGGATGTGGGAGTAAAAATGTAAGGATATACAGCGCCGAGGTCTTTACTTGATAATACACATATACACGTGATAAATATACACGAGAAAAAATGTAACTTTAGTGAATGTTTTCATACTGAAATTAGAAAATTATTTTGTTAGTGTTAGAACTGGGATACTGGCCGTGATCGTGAAGGCTTAGAATAACTCCTATTTTGATTCATCTGAGGCCACCAAATGTTTACACATACTGCTGAAGTACGACGTCATACAAGTCTCCAGCCAACACACAGACTTGGACAGTAATGTGAACTGGTGCTACTGGATATTACCATCTCAAGACGCGGTTAGGTAAACTCTTAGGTAAACTCTTAGGTTAACTCTTAGGTTAACTCTTAGGTTAACTCTTAGGTAAACTCTTAGGTAAACTCTTAGGTAAACTCTTAGGTAAGCTCTTAGGTAAACTCTTAGGTAAACTCTTAGGTAAACTCTTAGGTAAACTCTTAGGTAAACTCTTAGGTAAACTCTTAGGTAAACTCTTTAGGTAAACTCTTAGGTAAACTCTTAGGTAAACTCTTAGGTAAACTCTTAGGTTAACTCTTAGGTTAACTCTTAGGTAAACTCTTAGGTAAACTCTCAGGTAAACTCTTAGGTAAACTCTTTAGGTAAACTCTTAGGTAAACTCTTAGGTAAACTCTTAGGTTAACTCTTAGGTTAACTCTTAGGTAAACTCTTAGGTAAACTCTTAGGTAAACTCTTAGGTAAAGTCTTAGGTTAACTCTTAGGTTAACTCTTAGGTTAACTCTTAGGTTAACTCTTAGGTTAACTCTTGAGTTAACTCTTAGGCTAACTCTATGGTTAACTCTTTGGTTAACTCTTAGGTTAATTCCTTGGTTAACTCGTAGTTTAATTCCTTGGTTAACTCGTAGTTTAATTCCTAGGTTAACTCGTAGTTTAATTCATAGGTTAAGTCGTAGTTTAACTCATAGATTAACTTGTAGATTAACTCGCAGATTAACTCGTGGATTAACTAGTGGATTAACTCTTGGATCAACTCGTAGATTATGTCGTAGAATAACTCGTAGGTTAGCTCGTGGGTCAGCTCGTAAAATAACCTCATAGCTTAACTCGTAGGTTAACTTATAAGTTAACTTGTACATCAACTCGTAGATTAACTGGTAGATTACCTCGCAGATTAACTCGCAGATCAACCCCTAGACAAACTCTTGGACTAACTCCTAGACTACTTCCTAGACTAACTCGTAGATTAACTCGTAGGTTAACTCATAGATTAGCCAGCGGAGCAATCAGCAGATCAACTCGTAGATTAACTCATAGAATAATTCATAGAATAACTCGTAGATTAACTCGTAGGTCAATACATACGTAAGCTGGTAGGCAAACTTGTAGGTACAGTACGTAGGCCGACAGACAGGTATATGGTGCAACAGCGATACGCGCACCCTCACAGGCGGGCAGGAAGAGACCGCCCTCCTTCGAACTATACAGACATGATAGGGCAGTGCAGGCACATCCAAGGAGGGGTCAAACCTAACTTACGTGGAACCCATGCTCGAAAGTGCTCCCACATAGGATCAATGCGCAAAAAAAAACAGCTAATCGGGAAAGAGAGGATGAACAGATGGAAGAGAGATTAATAAGAGTACGAGATGAAATGAAAGCTAAGTGGGCACGAAAAACAGGCGTCCTGAAGGCCTTGCTGATGGCTAAGGTGTCATGAGCTTGGGTCTTCAGCGGAAGGCGCCACATGACCTCCTAACCTCCGTGTGAAATCCTCGGGATGCAGGGATCCGAAAATATACTCCGATTTTCTTCGTAATGCAGCACAATAATGGGACACTTGTTACAAGACTTTACCCCAGTCGCCAACTGCGACTGGAGCAGTCAAAATGCGAACCGATTGCCGTGCTATCAACCCTCCTGCGGCCACTCTCTGACTGCCGTGCCTACATCGCCAGCATACAAACCAAGGCGATGGATATGCGGTAGGCTTACAACATATATGGAAAGTTCTATATTTTCTACCAGCGGGGATAGAACAAGATTGGTAGAAGCCCTGTAGTGGTTCTAAGCAGAAGAAATTTTGGGGTGAGGACTGTTCATCCCTGATAAATTCTTCCCTGGAAATGGTCCGGGCGGGCAGTCACAGAGACACGGGGAAAGCTATACATCCTCGCTGATATTTCGGACTGTAACAGCCCTTGCAGTAAATCACTAGGGTTAGCCTTTAGGGGCGGAGACCCATAGATATTTTGACAGGGATAGGGTCCGCCACAAGATCCCCCAAGAGGGGTATTACTGCAATTTAAGGGCGTTATCGAATGTAGCAAACAGCATATTTTTCCATAATCTAATTGTATTCTTATACGCATACTGCTGGCTGTTAAAGCTATCTAAAGCCATTGCCGTCGATAGCGAAAGGTATAAAATAATGGAAATCTTTCCATTGATATGCTCACCATTTCAAAGTTCTTAAGGCAGTATGAGGATGTTATCGGCGAGCGTTATCGGAGGAACAGGAGCAGTTGGCTGTCGGAAGGCAGGCCAATATTCCGACGTGGCAGTGGCGATCAGTAGTCGCTCGCGAACAATGCAAGCGTATTGGCCCGATTGAGATGGACTTGATCGGCGAAATGACGTCATTATTATTCCAATATGATAGCTCAATATCACTTAGAAGGTTCGATTAGAGCTGAGTGCGCTCATTTGCATGCATTAGACGGACTCTTTCGGATTAATTAGCAGAGGTATTAGAAGAGTGAGCGCGTCTCCCCTTATAAGCTGCTCTTCAAACTTATTGACTTGATTCGCAGCTCTTGCGTTATTCTTGAGATCATGGGTCTCGTACTTCTATGGGATACACCTTTGTGAAATTAAATTTATTGCGTTAATTACTGGCTCTTGAGTTAATCTTGACAATATCATTCTCGTTGTTCTACGGGATATCTAATTTATGAATAATGTTCGTTTTCAAATTATTTTGATAAAATGTTTATCTTTTAGATCTAGGTTAGTAGAATTGTTTTCATCTCTTGCAGTATTCCCTTACATAAATGACGTCGGTTATCCCTTCACACCTTCACGAGGCTAAGTCGTTGAATTCGTTCCTATTATTTAACATAGTTATCGTACCTTATGTCTCACGCAATAGAAAATAACTATTGCTAATACTACACGAAACCGAATGTATTTATAAGTATTTTTGTGTGCTTGCGGTAAGGGACTGGTCAACCTCGCGTTTAGCTACTGCCTTTATGTTTCTTTATAAATATAAGCTAAACAACAATTTTTCTAAAGAAAAAAAATTACCACTCATGTGTTCATCTTCTTTGGTCTTATTATAATTATTGTCAAGTTCTAGCAGCCAAACGAGGCTTCTTACTACATAGTTTTCTGATTTTACTGGGTGACGAAAATCAACTTAGAGCGTACAACAGCGTCTCTCTCACATATTTTGCAATTTTAGCTCACTAGCTTATACGTGTTTCCGTTTAGAGAAAATGTAGAAAGAATGAAGGGTGTATACTTAAGTGCTGCGGCTTTTTTCATTGACTGGAGTTTTCTATCTGGAACTATTAATCTAGAATGGAAATATGAGGAAAAACGACTAGTGCAGAAAACCAAGACTCAAATGGCTTTATTCAATGATTGTGATTGTGTGGTTAAGCTAAGATACAATGAATTTTCGAAGCAGCACGAACCACTTCTTAGGTCAAGTTGATTTTACCTTTACTTTTATAATTATACACTGGAGTAGTCAAACCGACTATAGGTATGCTTACTGCTATAATAAAATTAAAAGACGTCGTTGCAATGCCTGCAATGCTTGCGGATAATTAATGCAAATGCTTCATTATTCTGAGCAAAGAAGCTAGACACAAGCATGCCGCGTATTTTTAAATTCCTTTGATTTCCTAGAGAGCGGAAGAAAAATTGTTTCTCTTCTCTGAGCGGAGGTTGAGCGTTTCCCGGCCGCCGGCATCCCTCGAGCCAACGCAAATTCTTTTCGAAGGATATATCCATTTGAATATCCCTGAATATTCAATAGTTGCCTGCCCCTGAAAATAAAACTCGGTCACATGTTGCATTGATTAGGTTGGCGGCGGCAGCGGAGTTCCCCCTTTAGATCAACAAATATTTTATCTCGATGTGCATTTCAATGGCTTGTCGCCGGCTACTTTCGAACAAACTTGTGGGCGTAATGTAAATTATCGCATTTACGTCCTGGACTCTGAACCACTTCACAAAGCTGCGATGACGGTAAGTGTAGAGCTGCGGGCGCCAATGCAGTGGCATAAAAACTATACAGTTCTGCGTTATTTTCTTGTGAACCTAACAGTTAATAATAATATTTTTTTCAGAACCGAAGTGTTCACTCATCCACTCGTTCGACTGTGTTACTGTGCTGTAGAACCAACAGAAAAGTAGACTTTTCTGAGTTTTGTTTCGCTCCAAATTGGAAGAGATATCCGTAACCTCCCTAGTGACCCTTAAAGAGAAAATGGATATGACGGCTAACATTTTAATAACTTTTTGTAGGGCATACAAGGTTATTCTGACAACGGCGGTACAAAACATTCGGACGAGTGCATGAGTGAAGGCGTTCAAAAGCCTCACGTGTAGACAGGCCTTTAGCTTTCTTGCAAGAATTCCTTAAACCTATTTGTTCCAGGCAGCGCTACTTCTTTATAAAAGCTGCTTTACCGTAGGAATGCCATGGGATGAAGAGCCCTTGTAGAAAGTAATAGAGACTGCTTTAACAAAGGGTTAACACTTGCGCTACGGTAATTTAGATTAGGTAAATGAATTTCTGAGCTCAATCTGTCATTAAAGGCAACTACAAAATATTTTTAATATAATCCTTTCAAATTTCTTAGCATACTCAAAATATGGATGAAGTACTCACTATACCGTCTGTATAGTGAAGTACGATTTAAACAACCTTCCCACGGTAAGGATTATAAGTAATTATCCATCATACTAGAGAAAGCAAGAAGCGTGAATGCTTTGTAGTTTCTCAATCCCCATTGGTAAAATGTCTCAAAGCGGCTGTTTATGCAGTACTGAGTTGGGTATTTTCACAAAACAAAGTTTTCACCCTTATATCTTTGCTCATGATATAAATTTTACCTTAGAATGTCCATAACAAGATAGATAACTGTTCATTTTATAGTTTTGTTGTTGAGAAAACTGAATGACATAACTCCGTTCCGAATATAACGTTATTATATAAAAGATATGGGGCGGCAACAGTGTTAGGTAACATGCAGTTAGGCTATGCGCCGCAAGAGCGATGCTGATTGGCACTGGGAGACTTAATTGACACTGCCGAGATGCTCCGGTGCGGACTGAATAGCTTTGGTAGTTGTTTTGCTTGCGAAATATTAAATTGTTTGTTACGCGCACCACCCAATTCTGCAATGTTCCTCTGCTTTGTATCTCTAGGATATCGTCAATACACGTAGGCCGACTAGTTCTGAGTTCATAAAACTAAAGTGCATATTCTACTAGATACCATGCGGTCAAGCAATCATTTGGTAAAATGATCTTGTCTGACGTGAATAGTGTCAAAAGTATCGTGTATCCCATTTAACATTCAGTCATATAAATAGCTATGATCAGAATTGCAGTCTATTTCCAAGAACAACGAAAATAAATGGGCAAAATATTGAATGGGAGAGATAAACTAGGCCGTTCGTACGTTACGGAAATGCACTGTACTAACAATAACAACAAGCTAAAAATTTCATGTTCCAATCAACACTGCAAATCATATTTCGTGACAAGCAAACGTTTCTGGCCATCAAAAATTTTAGCAAAATTAATGTCTCATTAATGCTACTTTGTTGGCTTATTGAACACTAGGTAATCTATATATTAATACGCTTGTATCTACGTGTGTGTGTGGGTGTGTGTGTCACGCTCTTCACAAATAGATAGGCGTAAATTAGAGACTTGACTTCATTTCACCCGTATCATATCTACGCTTT
>LQNS02278180.1:1384306-1423490 GCA_001587735.2 Parhyale hawaiensis | reverse complement strand
AGACAGACATTGTTGAGTTGGAATGAGCGACGGACGTTTACTCAGACGGGGTGGGCTACGTTATAAGAGCTGCATTAGGTTAAACTGAGGTAAATTGCAATAGTGTAGCGTGGGTTGCTTCTTTTTGGAAAGTACGTATAGTCTTTATTCAACCGTGGAATTCCACGGGTCCCGCTAGTATATTATTATTGTCCAAGCGTGTGTTTGTGTTTCTGCTACGAAAGAATGATAGCTTGCTTCGGCTTGCTTGGTCATAGACTTCATTTAATGATATATGAAGGTTAGCGTAACCTACTTCAGTTCGACTAAGCGTTATTTTATTCTAAGCCACTACAGATATAAAATCAGTCTTCTTAATCGGCCAAACACTGCATTTAATTATACAGTATAATGAAAAAGACAAATGCTTCGAGTGCCAGAAAAATGTAACTCCCAATTCACTGTCGTAAACGAAAGTGAATCTATGTCGAAACTCACGCAGTTCACCGACGATACGATTGTATTAATTATAGAGATACTAAGAGCTGGAATTTTGCGCGTTCATCCGTATTATGTTATGGAATCACTTGGGATTTTCTTGATACCTGATCGTACGACAGTCGGCAACACGAAAGGAATCTGGCATTTTTTTCGAGGGGAAGTAATTGCATTTGATCCCCTCTACCCAATCGGCAATTTGAGTCACGAAGAAGCAATTAGACCTGGAAAAGAAGGCTTAGCGATGCGAATTGTTGATCACGCTTCACTGGCCATTTGAACGAGTCCCAAAATTTTGACCCCTGTTTTGGAATTCGCTACGGTGAAGTTGAAAACTGCGGAACACTCGTGCCCTTTTTTTACGGAAGTGAATGTCTCGTCTGTAAACATTTCTTCAAAATACGTTGTGCCTGACTTGCTGCTGTATTTTTGTTTTTACTACTTCAATAACAATATCCGTCCCTATTTCTAGTAAATTAAAATTCAATTTGTCATCCCTTAAACGCAATTTGCTAAAAACGAAATTCTGGTTTGCTGTAGATAAACGAGGTGAATTTCGTCCAATTAATGGCAAATTGAGTTTCACTCTCTCGACAAGCTGAGTTTTACCACCGACCGATTTTAAATTTATTCATGTCAATTAAACAGGAAATGGTTTCGTACTGCACTGTATGTAAGAAGCTCGTACTGCGTGCGACTGGCAATTCGAAACATTTTCGACAAAAGTTGCTTCTACTTAACACCTCAATGCAAAATAGGATCCGCACCTAATAGTTTTATTCGTGTGGGAAAGGCAAGAATGAGTGAATCAGTTAACCCTATCTTACCTCGGCTGAGCTCACTCTCACGTTGTGAGGACTATTTCTCTCATGGAAATGCAATAAAATTGATGAAAGAAACCTTATATAAAAATGGCGCAGTCTAAGTAAAATTCGGTAGAAAAAACTGTTGATATGTGAGACATCAATTTCCGTGACTTTCAGTTCACTAAATAGCTAGCCTCACGTAACGCAGTACAACTGCGTTCTTTGAAATACTACCAGCAATGTGTCAGTACCGGTCTTCCCAGTGTAACGTTCTCAGTTGCCAGAAGGCTGATCAATTTCCTACAATTTGCTAAAGTCTGTTTCTCTCGGTAATTTTTTTTTATCATTATTCATTTTTCCCAAAACCCAAAAATTTCGTCGGGTACCTGCAAACACAACTTTGTCTGCACCAGAAGATGCATGAAAATACAAGACGGCAAGTCGCTTTAATATTCACCCTTCACTAAAAGAGTTGTGAATATCTCTTTGGGTATGAAGTAGCTAAGAATTTAGAAAGCTTTGCTCTTCTGTGTTATTTCAATAGACACATAAAAGCAATTGAACTCTGTTAAGTGTGAACGTCGTTCAAACGACTAGCGTGTGAACCACCAGGCTCACGTTGTCTTTTCATTAACAGAATGTAGAATATTCCTCTGAACTTAACTCTTCAATCAAAAGGCCGCATATTTTTTTCTCGTACGATTACCCTAATGGCGTAGCTTGGGATATATGTACAAAAGAACTATCATTCGTTGATGTTGAGTTCTGAAATGGACTTTTTGAGCATATTTCGTAGACATACTTTGGCGCTCGGTGATAATACTTATGGAGTTAAGTAAGCCAGTACAATAGGCTCCTTGAAAAATTTCGTAAGTCTATTTAACACTCTTCGGCGTCGAGTTAAGTGATGAGTTTTATACAGTTCTTGAAAAATACAATATTTTACAAATACATTTCACTCTCAGTGATATAGAATTCAGTGATCGATTTCTTAGATATAATTCGAAGCATATTTAACACTACGATATTTAGTAATGAGTTATTCGTCCTTTTCTTGACAATGTTCCGAAAGAATATTTGGCGCTCTGAGATACTGACTTATATAGTTAATATTTCGTGCGTTTCTTAACCATTTTTCACAAGAATATTTGACACTCAGCGACAATGAGTTAAGTGATCACTTTTTCGTGCGTTTCTTAAAATACGTAGCAAGTAGTTTTGGAGTGGCGGGTCGATATGCAGAGCCGGCGCAGAGAGTGCAGAGGAGCTCAGGTAATTTTCTTGACGAAGGAAGCAGCGGTGATGGCAACGATAACATCTGCCATCCCGAGGGCCATAAAATGGAGGCCTTTATGGTGCATCCTTCCTCTCCTTCCAGTTAGCACAAATATTCGTCCTTGATTGGAAAATATTATTGTATCATCAACTGTTGCTGAAAATTATTCATTTGTTACAACCATTTCATCCTTGATTGAAAAATATTTCTATTTTATTTACAGTTGCGAAAACTGTTGCTTTGCTCAACCGTTTCATCACTGAATAAAAACATAATTATTTAATCCCCGTTTGCTGAAATTTATTCCATTCTGAGGCGAAACCGTTTTATGTTTACTTGGTAAATATTCTCATAGCATATATGTTTGTACTCCCAGTGGCTCAGTGGGTAGAGATGTTGCCACATCGCTTCCACGGAGTCAGACGTTCTCTCCCAAGTAGCGGGGGAAGGTCTTGGGACTCGGTCATGCAGAGTCAGCATTTCTGTCACTCATAGTCTACTTGGTTGGTGTTCGGTCATGCATAGTCAGCATTTCTGTCACTCATAGTCTACTTGGTTGGTGTTCGGTCATGCATAGTCAGCATTTCTGTCACTCATAGTCTACTTGGTTGGTGTTCGGTCATGCAGGTCAGCATTTCTGTCACTCATAGTCTACTTGGTTGGTGTTCGGTCATGCATAGTCAGCATTTCTGTCACTCATAGTCTACTTGGTTGGTGTTCGGTCATGCGTAGTCAGCATTTCTGTCCCTCATAGTCTACTTATTTGGTGTTCGGTCATGCATAGTCAGCATTTCTGTCACTCATAGTCTACTTATTTTGTGTTTGGTAAAGCGTAGTCAGCATTTCTGTCACTCATAGTCTNTGCGTAGTCAGCATTTCTGTCACTCATATTCTACTTGGTTGGTGTTGGGTCATGCGTAGTCAGCATTTCTGTCCCTCATAGTCTACTTGGTTGGTGTTGGGTCATGCGTAGTCAGCATGTCTGTCCCTCATAATCTACTTGGTTGGTGTTCGGTCATGTGTAGTCAGTATTTGTCACTCACAGTCTGCTTAGTAGGGAGAGAGTTAGAAGTACTGACTTTATCTACCATTGGGCGCCATTGTCTTCTGAGCCTTCTGTCAGTGGCACCATAGCTCAGACAATCTGTGGTCGACTGCAACCGTACACTCCTCTGGACCCTAAAGGGAATATATCTGCAGCACGAACTAGTGAAGTGGGTTTCCTTGTTGAGCTATTTGGTCAAAGTGACTTTATCTTTACCTGCGGTTAAAGGAAATTGTTCCACTGGTCACAATTACTTCATCTTTGATTGAAAACTATTCCTGTTTCATCCCCGGTTATAAAAAACTATACTTTTCGAATGGTCACGGCTTCGTAAGAGATTCGCATATCATGAACAACGGTTGAAACGTTCTCTCATATCATCCCCTGTCATGGAAAACCTGTTATCTCATTTTCTGCAAAGACTACACTTTTCTTGACTGCCCTCTCGAAATACTAAATTGTCCTCTTGCTACGAGATGAAAGGCGAACGAATAAATCGATTTCTTTATAGGAATGAGCCTATTCGTCCGCCTGTTGCTAACTATCTAATGATTCTAATCTAATTAACTTTGGGACTTCAAACAAAAAGCAAAACATTTGCGGTGGTACAAGGAATGTGCGTCTCAGTAAGGAACACAAACTTGTTTATAATAGTCAGCGGTGGGTGGCATTTATTTTTAGGAAGCTAAAGTAGTTTAGATATGGAAAAAAATAATTTTGACTTCTACCGATAGCATATAAGCTAATGAATGTGTTTCTTACTAAGAAAGGCTTTACTTGTGTCACTTAGAAGACCATACATAGTTTCTATTTGAGGTGGCTATATCAATTAGAAAATATTTTATCTCGGTTTCAACAATCACACATAGGGCGTATTTGGTAGAGGTGGGATGTTAAATATAGTACAGTTTAGTGTAGAGTATGTACCCATGAAACATATATATTTTCGGTGCAATAGAGGCAGTGGCAATATGAGTTCACATCAACCACGATTTCAGAAAACTATTCTCGTAATTTTGTGTTAACCACGATTATTCGGTCGCAATTCCCGCATTATCCGTAGCATCTATCATACTTATATCGCTTACCGCTTCTGTATATTCTCCGTTTTGAAAGCAATTAACATAAACAAAAATTTTTGTCATATTTATATTTAAAAAACACATTTAGGGCCTCCTGGAACAACAAAACGCACATATACTGATTCAGCCAGACACAATCCTGATTTTTACAATAAAGCGCCATAAAGAGTCTTTTTTTTAACAAGAAGATTCAGTTTCACAATTAGCAACTGACCAAAATCCCCACAACATTTTCATAAAATTGTCTTAGGAACGAAAGCTTTTTTATGGTAAAAATCAACTTCGATATTAAATATCAAATTTTCTACGCTACGCCACCGAGAGATTTTTTTTTTTTTTTCAGAGAATGTGTATTACCTATGACTAAATTGCTATAGTTTTCCCTAAAACGTCACAGACTTCTTCGTTGGGCTACAAAGATCAGGCTCGCCCATGCAAATTTAACTAACGAAATCGCTCTATTATCCTCAAAACTCCGTAGAGAGTCTTTTTCGACAACAAAAATCAGTTTCACCTTTCGACTGAAGCCGTGAGACAGAAATCTTTGGGAACTCGTTGGAATTCTTTGAGCTCAGCCTCGCAGTGTCATCAGATTTCATCAAAGCAAATTGGAGCGGCTCGATGAGCAGATTAGAACGATCGCTAATGGCACGAACGATTACTCGAGAAAGGCGTACACCTGAGAAAGCCTGCCGACGCTCTCATGACTTTCGTTCGTTCAGATGTCATCGATCAACGGTTCACGACCCTTGAAATTAAGGCCATTGATGTAGGAATGTCTTGTAGATCTCTAATGAAAGCTGCGAGTTGACAGGCAGCGTCTCTATGGCTTGTGTTGGTTGGGTAATGACATTCGTAGTCCGGAAGGGAAGAAATGGAAATCCAACCAAAGTCTGACCCAATACTTATGTTGTTGAGTACTCGGCCGTACTTTAGTACCCAGGGGTATATTTATCAAGCTACAAGTATTTTGTATACCTCGGCACGCACTGTATTTCAAAGATACTACCAGTAAGTCTATTGACGAAGCAGTGTGTGTGTCGTATTTAACGCTAAGTCGCATTTAACGACTTCTCTCATTGGCTGGGCGAACAGGGGTGTATGCATAACGTATTACATATACGATTACCAGCTTGGTGTTGGTCGATCTTGGTTCTCTCGGACTGTAGAGATCTTCTAAGTTCCAAGGCAGCAAGTCCCGCAGTGCTGTAACGCTGGTAAATCTTGGCCCTTAACGGCAATTTTCGGATGATTATTCGATGCCATCCGTACAGTCATCGGATAAACTGTATGGGGTTTTCTGATAAGAAAGTGGTGCAGGTGGGGTTATTCACGCCTCCTAATGTATGAATCAGTCCTGTTACTTGGGTCACAGTTTGAGACCAGCGGTAGAGTACGAATTGAATTCGAGTATTTCCACAGTGCGCATAACAACTTTCAACTACATATGTATTCTGACACCCTTCGCAAGTAAGAGTCGGGTAAGTCTTCTCGGTGTCAAGAATGACTGAGGTTAAATCGAAATTAGAATAGATAGCTGGCAATAGACTGACCAACAGGCCCATTCTCAGAGAGTAGCCTGGACTTACGCTCCGGCCCTCAATGAGCTATTGCCATTAGTTCATGATCATGGTGACTTCTGGGGGAGAAATGAAGAAGAAAAAATTAATATGGTCAGGCAATGAGCAGATCGCGCCCGCACAATTAAGTGCTGCAAATCCAAAGACGTTAGCTTAGTCGTGGTATGTAAGATGAATTCCGGTGGCTTAGAAGCTTTGGCCGTTAGGAGTTTGTTACTCCCGGAGGAGGAGTTCGTAACTGTGGAGGATGCTGCTCTCAATATTTGTCGAGACGATGTTTAAATGCAATGATTGACTCTGCATCAACAGCTTCGGAGTGTAGTCTATTCCAAATGTACATGGAGTTCATCACCTATGCACTACGCATCCTGCCCAAATGTATCGTCATTCCTTTGCATTTACTATATAGCTGAGTAGAAACGCTCGCAATATGGCGGCCAACATAGGAATTGTGACTGACAAACGCAACAGGGAATAAGTGACTTGGACTTCAGCGGTCAGAGACACTCCCAAAACTGTATACAACGTTAAGAAACGTTATATGGGCAGGAAGCCAATGCTTGGGTGAAAGCGATCTGCTAGAACAGAATTAGCGATTAGAATCACCGCAAAAGAGTAAGAGTTCCGACACACTAGACATCTGGCAGAAATTAAGCATAGCCCGCTAACGCTCCTTATGAATAAGCCATTGGATGACACCGAGGGTGTGTCGCAATCATTGCTCCAATGACGACTGCGACACGGGCTTAGGCGATGTGGGTCACCGAGCACAAACGTCCATTTTGAATAAAAGAAGCATAAAATTCATTCAAATACGCAACAAATAAGCTCCTTAGACCAGAGTAAGTAAATCAGATCAGTTAATTGAAACTTCCATTCACAAAATTTTGAATAATGAATAAAACAAAATTTCATTCTCCTTGAACTTACACAGTTCGTCGCTAGATGGCGTTCTCACAACATCTTTTTGGGTTACGGTAACATTTTTGCAGGTCGTGGTAGCCCGGTTTCGGCGTGATGGCGACACACCCCTGTAGAGAGCCAAGGCCTCTATAGCTCGGTAAAGTACTTCGAGCTCCAGCAATAAATTTAGTATTAAACAATAAATAGGAGTCTTCCTGCCGAGCACCGAGTTAAGCCCAGTTCACACAGGGCCTCATGCCGAGCGTGAAGAGGCACGAGGGTTGCCACTACTCTGGATTTTCCTTAAGCCCCGTCCAGACTACCGCCAATTGTCCACACTAGAGCTATTTCGCTGATCGCTGCGAATTTTCGTCATCGAATAACAGCTTTGAGCGTTTTCGTGACCGTCCAACTTGTTGGATATTTTCGCCCGCCGATTTCGGTTGCGAACAAAGCAGGCTCACCCTGAAGTATTTTGTTCCACTCATGCACTACGGATAAGTTAGGCGTTACATGAGGATTACTTGCTTTTTATAGACATTTTAACTGCCTTGAGCTTCTCCGAGTTCTAATTCACCGCAAATTTGACGAAAAATATGAAACTTCACTGCAGTAGTAACACTTGTGTCGAAAACTGAGTTGCCGGAAAACATTTTATCGTCATTTTGTGGTTAGGCAGTCGTGTTTAAGAGACAAAATAAAATGTCCGAACACTTTGCACTACGCATGAGGAACATAAATTGTCAAGGAACCCCACCTAAAAGTTTATTTACTTGGCAACCTCGAAAACAATACTGAGTGGTAAGGAATAGTGTGAAACTATCAAACCAAGCTCAGTTGGCAGTATGAGTTTTGCTGAAGAACGCATAAAAGTAGTATTTGCATTTAGAATCATTGCTTATTCACAGTTCACCTTTTACCTTTATTCATTCTCACTCATATACAAAGCACATCAAGTAATACTGTCTACTAAAATGGAGAATACGCCCAAATAAAAGTATATTTTACTTATGGGACGCTGAAGCCAATCGATGCCATTGAATAAAATCATTGCAAGTCACACTGAAAAACCTTAGGTACACAATAAAACAAGATGTAGTCTAAGATTTGGTCTATCCCCCACTCTGGCGGGGCAAAATGTTTAAAAACCTTTACAACTAAGACCACTTGACAAAATCACAACAAAGTTGCCTAGCACTTGTTTGGCATTATGCACGCTGCGAACCTATATTATGGTGAGAACGATCCATAAAATATTTCACGCTTGGCTATTACTTTAAAATTGCATTAGGCAACAAGAATGTGTAGCACAAGGACAACTACGACCTCTTAAGTATAAACGTGAGAGGTGGTGGGTACAATAGACGTTACGTTTTACAGCAGAGCGTACATTACAACGGTTAGCTATCTCATCACTTTGCATGGCATTACAAAGTGCACAGACCCCATCAATTTAGAATGTAAATTGGGATCACCTAACCTGGACTTTTTCATTGAAAAGTCAGACGTAAGTTGCATGACAATGACACTTTATAGAACACTAAGTTATGTAACAACGTTCTATGGTACATTTTCCTAATAATTAAAGAGAGCGATTACGCTCTTTGCAGTAAGTGCTTGACACTGCAATTACATTCAACAACCAAATTATTTCTCATATTATTACCATAAGTAAAATAAGTTATCAATAGTGACAAAAACTGAAGCTTCTTTGGACCAAGGAGCGTGAGCTCCAAAGTTTTGCTGAACATCTGCGCTCAATAGTCAACGTCGCTACAATGCACCGTGCGACTCTGAGGACGCTGCTGCGAAATTTTCGCTGCGTTGTGCGAAATCGCATAAGTGTTTTTCGCGCTTATGAGCGGTAGTCTGGACGGGGCTTTAGTTCTCGACATTTCGGTTTTGACCTTGGAATTTTGGGAAAACAAGCTAAAACAGCGTAAATATTGAGATTTGCGACATATATCTTCTACAACCTATACTTAAACAAAAATCTTGTAAAAATTTTGTTAAAATGGCCGTGGAACCAACACGAGTCATAGCGTAATATGACTATTGAAAACAGTTGGCAACTAGCATGTTCTTATCATGAGAACTATCGGCAGTAGGGCTAGAGACAGATAATGGATAAATAGGCGATTAACTGGAAACGGCTATCATTTTAATCTTCAGCTAAGTCAAGCTCTCTTTTCTTCCTTGCCGCCGGTAGTCTTTATGATTGAAACATGTGAATAGAGAGCTTGCATCAATAGATTTATGTTACGCGCTGTAAATGTGTCTTTTAATAGTTATTATATTCGTTATAAACATACAGCTAGTAAATGACATGCGAAGGCTCTATAATATCACTTGTTCTTTGAACATTTTTCCAAAATTCCAAAATCAAGGCGAATGTCAAGAAAATAGACATAGTCATTACCTGCCAGACATATGTATTTGTATCTAGTCCAGACAACAGTACGGGCACTATTGGTCAAAGACGTCTGTTACGGCAAAATCATATATGTCTTCAATTTGTCTTCTTTCCACAAGTGTAGCCATCGTTTTACAATGTAAACCTTGCATTGTAAGACGATGCACACTTTGCCTTGAAAGGTTTGATATCTTCGGACAAGGACCAGATGCTGGAAGTGCATGCCACCCTCTGAGAGTAGAGGACTAACTGCTTGAATAAGTGACGAGGTGGAGAGCCAGCAGCTCGTTATCTCTGCAGTGCACGCAACAGCTTGCAGCTGGTTTATCTGGCATATTTGGCCTATTTAGTACGTCAAATATGAGAAGAGAGTAATTTAACAGATTGTACATATTTATGAAAGTATTTGGTCCAGCTGAGTATGTCAACTGATTTTCTAACCCAGATGTGGGCGGTCATTAGTTTCAAGGACTCACTCAGTGACGGGTCACGCTCAGGCCTTCTTGAACTCTAGCCCAACCCCCCAGCACAACCACTCCATCTCAACTTAAACTACAATTTATCATTGTCACTTAATACAGCGAGTCTTTTTTTCTATCCTTTTATGAGAATCGTAAGCATTGGCTATTCAATGAACAAAAGGCCAAATAAATAAATAAATCCTGGCATGGAACTTTCTAGTACCACAACTATTTACTGCTACACGCTGTCACTGGACTCGACATATAACCGACAGTAAATGAAATGGCATAATTGAAGAGCAGAAACCTCAGGCGACAGCCAAGAAATTTGTTAGCAGTGACAAGCAAAGCACGGTTAAGAAAAATGACAGGTAAGACACAGGCACAGCGATACGAAAGATTCACATAGGTCACAGGTGAGCACAGTGACAGGTTAGAATAATTGTGACAGGTAAGGCATAGGTAAGCGCAGTGCCAGGTGAAACATATGGTAGGTGAGATAGGTGACAGATGAAGCTCAGGTAAGCACAGTCTCAGATAACAACAATAGCAAGCGAAGTACTGGAAAAAGCAGTGCCACGAGAAGCACAATTGACCACAGCGATAGGTAATGTGGACTACTCTTAAGTATGCCATGGTTTGGCACTGTAAAACTCTTTACAGGCCGACGCTGCACAGGCTAGTGGACTATAGAGAGAAGCAACATGAGATGTTATTGAAAACTTGCCGCCACAAAAACGTATTCACTAAGGGCGGGTTCCATTGACCAGCCAAATTAGAACTTTGAGGCTCAACTTGCCGCAACTTTAAACAAGAGCGTTGGTTCGTTACTATGAATTGTGTTCCATACGTTAGAAGCAAGAAGATTACGTTGAACCGGCTAAAATTTCCAATTTATGGAGCAATGTTAAGTTTTTATGAGACTTAAAGGTAACCGATTATGGGTCAACGGCTGATTTTATTAATTAGGCCGAAGCCAGCGCACCTGACGGAAGTTATGGGTAAGCTAAGTCTCTAAAACTTACTATCGCTGCCCAATTGAGCCCCCCCCCTATGACCTATTCGAACTAGTGAAGACTGCGAGTAGTCAGTGCATCAAGGATATTACTAAGTCTGCTTAGCGTCGAAGTGGGATATTTACAACTGAAACAAGCATCCCATTGATACAGTGTCCGTAATGTTATTCTAGTATAATCTTTTACTTATAAACTAAACTAACCTAAGTAATATAGAAATCTTTGCTGAATATCTGATTTTCCCTTTCTTATATACGGTCGAGGTTCATTTGAGCAGTTCTCTGTCTTTAATTAAATCCTTCGAGAGCTGCGTGTAGCAAGTCCATTTGTGTAGTTTTGCCTCCCCCCCCCCCTCCCCGTATGGCGAAACCTTCAGGGACAGTCGAAGCTTTATGATTTATTCGTGTTTAAAACACATGACCTCTGCCAACTTCTGCGTTTTAGCCGTAATTTATTGCACAGTGTTAAATACTTGATAAGACCGCCGAGTGCTCGTCTCTCTGGGACACACTGGACAGTAAGCATTCAGTATGCGGTGCAGTATAGAGTATATCTGTGCAGTAAGGGAGGGAGGACTTCAGAATCGGATTGTATGATTGAGCAGATGTGATCAGAAATCTTTTTTTATTATTTTTTATGTGCAAATTTCACCGGTCCATGTAGTGTCGATTAGTGTTTGTTACGACATTCAAAAGAGAGGGGCAAGTTGATCGAGTCATATTCGAAAGAAATAATCCCTCCAAATCCATTTAAAGGATGAACCAAGAATTTAGCCAACTCAACTCATCAATCTGAAACTGTTTTACTCTGTTACACTTTTGGTACCGTTGCTTCAAGAAATAAGTCTATAGGTTCCCCTGGTTTCCTTATGGCAGCCTTCGGTCTACCATGCACTGCTTCAGCAACAGGGAATAGGACGTAATGTGACAGTCTGTCCCATTTACGCTCCCAAGACTTTTCCAAAGCAACTCGATCCTTGGCGGTAACGGTTTGCACAAGAATTATTTACCTCCAAGAGGACAAAATGCTGTTCAACGGGGTAAGGTCAGGACACAGGGGTGGCCAATTTTCCCTTAGAAGAAAATCTGGGACACATTGTGGGTCCTGTTGGCAGTGTGACCATAAGTTC
Organism: Parhyale hawaiensis; assembly: GCA_001587735.2. Classification (NCBI taxonomy): domain Eukaryota; kingdom Metazoa; phylum Arthropoda; class Malacostraca; order Amphipoda; family Hyalidae; genus Parhyale; species Parhyale hawaiensis. The sequence goes on along the minus strand of LQNS02278180.1, from coordinate 1,411,302 downwards.
CATCTTGTTGAAATAGAAACTTCCCATCTTGAACTAATTATAACTCTAATACTCTAGTTCGATAAATGAACATTCGCTTATTTTTCAACCGTTGAGAAGATTCAAACTCTCCAACAGACTCTTGACACCTTTCTGCAGCTCAACAAATTATACTAAATGAATACGTCACATGTTATTTTACACCAAACTATTAAACTTATTTCAAATATGAAAGAGTGTCTGAAGCAAAAAAAAAAAAACAAGCCAGTCTTTCTTTCTTTTGCTATCGACTTCAAACGGAGCTTCTGCTGTACGGAGTAGTCTAGCATACCGTAATAGACTTGTGATGACTGCGATATTAGAACGGGCTAATTAGTAGTAGCTCACTTTGGCTGATGCGGTCCTACACGAAGAAAAGTGTATGTTCTTTACGAGAAAAAAAAACACCTGGTTTCTTATCACTGACGACGTAATATTTTAGCTACAAAGCAAAAATAATTAATCGTAAAAGACACTGTTGTTCATCACTACGCTGTTCTTCATCTGTTGTTCATCACAAACGACAATGTGCATTGACGCATATTCAAACGACAAGGTAGTTTACAGTTAACTAAATGTGCTTAATGGCAAACAACCATTTTTCTGTGCGGACCCATATTGTTTGAGATGTAATTTGGTACCTGCGAAAAAAAATCTGCTAAAACAAGGCGACTTAGATCCATGATTTCTTATAAATAAAAAAGTGAGGAGAAATCCAAGCTCTTGCGAAGCCAGTGCACAGAAATATATCGTGGGAAAAGTACGAGGTGAAGAACAAAGCACGTCTCTGCGACACCTTTAGAACAGCCCTTGTGTCAGAAAAGCTTTTCAAAATTAAAGAAGCAGCTATGGTTCGCGTCGCAGTCCTTGCAGCTACATTAAAGGACACTCAAAACTTACGTGAGAAATCACCTGCATCGGTAATTCACAGTGTCTTACACCGTGTCCTCGAATTTACGAGCGTTTCATTCCCATTCTGATTCACTATATAGTTTTTGCTACCACTTCTATTATTCATTCTACAAGTCGGTTCGAGATGCAGAGAGATACATGTATCAGCATAGACTAAGTTCAAAATTACATGTTCACCAGGATCATCACGATTACTCAAAGCATTTCGCGCTGCATCCAGAGCCTGTAGATTATATGGGTAGATAGTAGAGTGAGTAATACTATAGGTAATCTACTCAAGATGAACACTGGAGCAACTGTGACCTCACTTGTTCGATGAGGTGTCATCAGGAGGTCGTATATTCGAATAATCCGGACAAATATCGACCAGCGTTGTCGCTCATCAGAACGACAGGCTTTTCATTATAAGAATAGTCGAGTAAGAACATCATTGCCCGCCCTCTGGTGGTCATTGAGACAGAGCATAGCAAGTACACGCATGGCGTATGGGCCAATCAAATCATTATAGTTAATGTTGATGAGCTGGTCATATGATTATTGTCAGTGGTGATATCCGTTTGCCAATTTGTGAAGCTCTTCTGATGTACAGGGCTATTTTCACAAGTGCGGTAACTATTATGAGACAGTTCTTTGATTTTTTCAGTAACACTTCCAATATTATACCAATAATAGTCCCGCTAGCCCTTCCAATGTTTCATAAGTTATTCAACCCATTACCTATATTATCGTTGCCATATAGTAACTGTTGCCTTGAATTTGGTTCTCTGACATCGGATATTTTTCGTACCAGCCTATACCATTTGTCAGGCTTAGGTGTGCAACAAAATTTAATAAATAATAAGTTAAGTAGATAACAAGTTAAACAGATGCAACTACTCTTCGAAGTTGAGGTGTATCACCGAGGAAGGATTTATCACTCAAAGCTATTCACAATAATGGCATGCAGAGCCAAACCTTAATAACTTCATGTTAAAAAAACAGACTTTAAAAGGAGAGAAAGTTAGTGTTTATTCATTTATCTTAAGTTTATAGTTAGGGAGGAGATTCTACATTCGATCTTTCCAAATAAATAATTGGACTAGAACAAAATTTTCTTAAGGAAAAAAGGTCCACTTCTCATATCAAATCACTTATCATTGCTGATGAGAACAAGTATTTTCTATAAAAACAACATTAACAGTTCCAAAATCAGTGTTCTTCTGGAAACAATCTGCCCATCTATGCGGAACTGTTTTATAAAATTAGTAATCTGAATTATTCCAGTGCTGTGTATGTGCATCTATGCATTTTATTCACTGTGAATATGCAGGCATACCTTATTGAACTACCGCAATAGCTACAAGAAAATCCCACTTGGCACGTACAATATTCCAAATATTTATTGTACCATCTCCTTACGTGAACTTAATAAAGTTGATTGACTGATATAATTTTCAAGTATTTTGCATGGACCCTTTACTCTGCTCATGGGTTCACCATTTCTGCTAGATATATATGATTACGTAGGCCAAATCAAATTAATTAAAGCATAGAGACAACAGGCACAAAGCGTGTACAGGCATGCTCCAGTTTGCGAACGTTACTTTAACCGTAGGAACCCCTACAGCCCTGTCAGGGTTGTAGGGGTGCCTAGGGTTGAAATAATGGGTCCCACGGGTAGAGCTAAAAATTAAAAATATTTTTAGACCAAAATCATCAAAATCGGCCCAGTAGCTTTCGAGCAAAAAGTGAGTCAGCTCCGTAGTGCTAAATGGTTAATTAGCCCTAACAGGGTTATGGTTGAACTTTTGGGAAAACAAATGGTGTTTGCCACTCGACAGGGTTAAGATACAGGGTTTTAAAAGAAAATAGGGTTGATTGGCCCAATATTAAAAAATGGCGAGTGGGACAAACGTTTTTGACCCCTTTATTAACCCGGACAGGACTGTAGGGGCTTCTAAGGTTAACATATTGTGTTCCACGGGTAGAGCTAAAAATTAGAAATTTTTGAGACTAAAATCATCGAAATCGGTCCTGTAGTTTCCGAGAAAAAGTGGGAAACAAAAAGTCGCAAGGAAAAAGTTGCCTGGTGAACTGCTGGTTAAAACTACAGAAAAACAGCCTTACGAGTTTGAAACACTCATTGTTTCAGTAACATTAAAACGAAGAGGGGTGCAAAGTTTATTTTAATACATTTCCCAGATCTAACAATATCAATTAATAACCTCGGCCTTACATTTCGCACCATTTATCAGCTAGGAATAGTATTACTGGTTTGAAAATCGCACACAGGCCGAGATTGTAAGAGATGCTGCTTTTATTCGATGTTTTGGTCTGAGATGTTTGCATTTTTAAAATGTGTTGATGCGATGGTCCATCGCCGATTGTGACGCCCTACGATGGCCATCGGTTACTTCATCGAAGCTCATCGCCGATGAAAATTGGAGATTCTTCTTTCCGATGCCGTAGAACGATGGCCATCGAACCATCGATTTTGCCATCGTAACATAATTGGAGATGCCGACCTCTGATCTATAGTATTGATATACTTTGAAAAGGGTCTCAACCTATTGCACATAAAAAATAACATGCGCTCTTATTGAAATTATCATTGGAGTAAGGCTTGATAACATATCAATTGAATAGGCAGTTTATCACTTCGAGGCTGCATTTGGATTGCTTTAGAACAACACACTAAAAGACTGATCGTGCGCCACGCTACTCTCACCCATTTCTTCGAAGTCTGTTGAGGTGCATGAAAGCACAGGATCGGTTGACTTCGCGCTCGTTCGGTCGGCCTGTGAAGTTAGGATTTCAAGTCTTGACTTCTCCGGACCTTCAAACAGAAGCGTTGGTCTTCGTACTTTGAATCGCATTGGCAGTGTTTGAAGCTGACCAGTTACCTTGAGCAGGCTGAAAGTTCCATATCACGGAGCAAGATTGAGTTGATGGAAATCTCAGGAATAACGTATTTAGGGTTAATGCCTGAACTCTGCTTCAACGCTGTCGAAGCAGGCGCTCCTGTCTGACGTTGCAGACTAGTCGAGCCTCAAAGTATTAACTTCACTGATCAATCAAGCGCCCCGAGTGCAGATGCAAATTAAGTTTTTTGGTTGCTTATAAGTCCTTATTTTTTTGCAATATTAAACTAATTACAGGAAGTACAGGCATGGCTAACTTTTTTTCCTACTTCAGGAACAATAATCAGTGATGTGGTTATGTCAAAGCAAAAGATATGAAAAAATTAGGAGGAAAATGTTTGTACGCATTTACTTTATTGTTGATATCAGAACCGAGCAAACTTCCTGGAAGACCAATACGCTAAAGTATTGGTAAAGTATTATGCATTGTAAGCCAGTGAGATTAATACAGAGATTACCTTGCTCTTCCTTTTCCCCACTCCACCCTTTACTACCCAATAATACGCATGAGTTAATTTTACGTATTTTGCAGCGACAACCTAGCAGCTCTCATTTTCACCTTTTCATACTGTACTACTGAAAGCCACGTACATGTTTATTTGCTACTTACATTTTTATGTTAATTCTTTTTTCGCTCCGTACTACCTTATGGTGTGTATAAGTAGTAATCAGAAGAGCATCACGAAGGCAGTTTTTGTGACTCTCTTCTGACCACTACTAATATATATTACTAGTATGATACTCGTATATGTTACTTTCTTCCTAGAGCAGCAGAGATCCTGTGAAGTCAACGTTGCTGCCCTCACAAGAGTAACTCTGTCAAAGTCGCGGTCAGATGCCTCAGCTCTGCTTCGTTCAACGATTGGAATTTACATATTATGATCCTGAAGTTTTTCTTCCACGAAACTACAGCCATAAATTAAGGACTGCGCTGCTTCCTTAAACCTCAAAGCATGGCTTAGTCTCTTGGATATCTAACGTAGAAAAATAATACATATTTACTCCTATAACACATCTTATATCTTACTCGATAATGAGTGATAGAATTTTTTACTTATCCTAAAAATAATGTTGTTTTGTACCCGCTTTGCATGATACTTGATCCAACCAAGTTTTAAAATAGAAATCAGAAACTATTTTTCGCTGTATTATATTGTTCCTGATTCCAAAAATTACACAAATCTGTATGGAATGACATCTGGTGTACAGAGGATCATCTGCATTCATTGATTTGTTAATGATTTTACTCTTTGGTGCAGTTATTTGCTTGTTTAATTGTTTTAAAGGTGCCACAATGGTCACATACCCAAGCCAATGTTTAAATCTGTTTCAACTATCAATATAGTTTTTAGATACATATTCAAAATGGCTGAGCATGCACGCTTTTTGCCATAATACTGCTTATGATAAAACCACCCACTTAAACGTTCAATTTCCTTAAAAATTAATCACGTCACTTCATATTGTGCGTAATAACCCCACGAGTAAAAGTATCCGTTTTCACTACAATTATTTTCCCTTGCTCTTCAGTTCCAGCATTCACTAGAGCGGAAATGTTTGACCTCACTGCCACAGTCAAATATCTTCCCAATAAACTTAGTCTCCGCCCATAACACAAATGTTTGAGTTCACTGCCACAGTCAAATATATTTCCAGTAAACTTAGTCCCTGCCCAAACCGTAACAGGCTTATCGAAATATAGAGCCCCTCGCTGTCACAACAAGACCTCCTTATGCTTTCAAAACCTTCCCATGTTTTATCAAAGTTTAGGCATCTCGCCCCAGTTAGCATCGTTTCGTCTTATTCTGCAGCTCAGCTAATTTTCCGTTTCACGAATCAGTCCGACGATATCTAATTGATCTGTCAGACTTCAAATTGATTTCGTGGAAATATGATAATTACACAGTCTAGGGTTTAATAGATACCGCGCAGGCGAGGGACGATGTCGAATTAGCTAGCAGAACCTATTAGGAATTCGGATTGGTTCTAATTTAACGGGTAATAGCGATAATGCGAAGCCATTTGTCATACAAGTGCGGCTCAAAGACTGGCAGGTACTCTTCGGTACACGAAAGCCTATTGCCTCTACGTGTTCGTCATAGAAACAGTGACATAGAAGATGATCATAGAAGCAGCATATTTTGTATGCATTCTGTTCAAAATAAGTTAGAGCCTAAGCTAAATTTTCAAGGGTCGTTTTTAAACGTTGGCTGGAACCTTTGCGGTTGTACTGATTTTTTTTTTTTTTTTGTAGTATTTGCTTCTGTTGTAGAGAGCTGGTACCAGTTGGGTTTGCTCAACTGTGAAATCCTTTGCTGTGAGCTGATAACTATTGTTTTGAAACCGAGATTTAAGGCCTCCTTAAAAGCCTGTTTACAAAAGCGGGCCCTAACTGATCTTGAGTAGTTTTGAAACCGAGATTTAAGGCCTCCTTAAAAGCCTGTTTACAAAAGCGGGCCCTAACTGATCTTGAGTAGTTTATATTTCCATGCTTTACAGCACAAACAAATGCACACGAAGAGAAATTTATGTAGTATATCCGCAAGAAGGAATGCAACAATGATTACGTTCTCGTCGGCACTGGTTTTGGCTTACAAATAAGTTCGTAGACCGGATACAAGTTTGATGTACCAACTCGTTGCGAGACTTTTGCCCGTCATTGTTATCTCAATACTTAGTACCTCATTAATCGAATATTAGTTGAATTTGTCCTTGCACTAATGTCTCGTATAGCCAATATTGATACATTTAAGTAAAAGACACAAATATTTTTTATAAAAGGCTTTCAGTATTTTTGGCACAATAAAATGGCCTCACACAAAGTGGAATTTAAAAAAAAAAATATTCAAATTCAATAGTCACGTTCTTCTAGCTTTCTAGTTACGTTACCAGGGGTATCTTTTTTTTTTTTTTTTTTGTCACTGGTGCTTCTGGTTTAGCTTTGAATGCTCATCAAGGAAATTAAAGAAGATAACTCAAAAAGTAGTTGCTTTCAATGAAAGAAGTACTGGATATGAAGGCCACACGTTCTTCAACTCAACTTGATGAGACGAAATATGACCACTGAAGAACGTAAGCTTGAAAATATTCATCAGAACAGTAATAAGAGGAAGGCAGATATTCGAACCCACGGACCTGCATGCTGCTGGTTCAGGCTGGGCACCCGTTATAGGTTCATTACATTTAAAGCTTGTGAAATAATATTTTATAAGTTTTATTGTATTGGTTATTTAGATTGGTAACGTACTTTTGGTTGTTGGAGAGAAAATATCAGTTTTATTTAATGATATTACTAATTTTTCATGACAGAAGTGTAATTAGTAACATAGTTATCACTTAAAGTAACTTTACGTAACTGTGTCCAAACAAACGTTAGATTTTATGCAAGGCGATTATCTTAAAGCTACAGATATGCAGACAACCTTTCAATGCAAGTAAAGCATAGAATGAGGACAGTAAAGTAAGGATATTTATATCTATATGATTAGTACTGACAGAGGTCGGCATCTCCGATTACCTATGTTACGATGGCAAAATCGATGGCAATACCATCGCTCCATCGGCATCGGAACCAAAAATCGCCGATTTTCATCGTCAATGACCTACGATGAAATAACCGATGACCATCGGAGGGCGTCACAATCGGCGATGGACCATCGCATTAACACGTTTTGAAAATGCAAGCTTCTCAGAACACAAACATCGAATAAAAGCAGCATCTCTTTTAACCTCGGCCTGTGCACATTTTTCAAACCAGTAATATTATTCTTAGCTGATAAAAGGTGCGAAATATAAGGCCAGGTAAAAATTAGAAATTTCTTGAGACCAAAATCATCGAAATAGGTCCAATAGTTTTCGAGAAAAAATGGGACAGCTCCGTATTTATATAAAAATGCCTAGGGTAAAAAGGTTAATTTGCCCTGACAGGGTTATGGGTGACGCTTTGGCAAAAAAAAATGGTGTTTGCCGCTCGATAAGGTTAAGATACAGGGTTTTAAAAGAAAATTGGGTTTATTGGCCCAATATTTTTAAAAATATTTCGAGTATGACAGGCGTTTTTGACTCCCTTTTTTAACCCTGACAGAGTTATAGGGGTTCCTAGGGTTAAAATAATGGGTCCCACTGGTAGAGCTAAAAATTAGAAATTTTTGAGGCTAAAATTATCAAAATCGGTCCAGTAGTTTTTGAAAAAACAGTGGGAAACGAAAAGTCGCAAGGAAATGAAAAAGTCACAAGGAAAAAGTCGCAAGGTGAAATGCTGGCGTAGTTTTAGCCTTATTTCATTTTTCATCGGCATCGGAAGTACTAGTAGTTGTCTACTACCCGTGAAGAATCATCATCTCGTGAGTACTCCGTTGGTCATCTGCCGAATTTACGCGTCGTAACCTGAGAGAAAAAAGTTACAAAATTGGACTCCAGAAGCTGCATGCATATCGTTCTGATTTCAAGAAGTGTTTCAAGTAACACGTGCCTTCAGAGAAAGGAATAAGGATCAGCCTCCGCCATCTTCTGCAACCTTGTCATCGATTTACAAAATCTGCAGTCTGGCCTATTTTTCGCCTATCTATTTCGTTAAGAGCGTGACACGAAAGATAGCTACATATAAATATATAAACAAATAAACTCACGACAGTATTTATTATATTGTGTTGATATATATAAGGAGTATTTGAACCTACATGCCAAGTGATCATGTTTCCTCTGTTTTATAAGCAGCTTGCTGGCATTCTTACCCCAAAGCTAGCAGTAATATTCCGGCGCCGGATACGGTTAAGAACTTTTCCCGGTTGTTGGCGTACTGGGAATATTAATCCGATTCTCAAGGGTCCAGCGTCACCCCATGTCGCCAACTATAAGTCGCCTTTGAATATCAGTCCAAGGGCATCATCGTTCCCCTATACAAGGCATTAGTGAGGCCACACTTAGAATTTGCTGTTCAATTCTGGTCGCCACATCTGTGCAAAGATATCGATAACATGGAAAGAGTCCAACGCAGAGCAACGAAATTGATACCTCAGCTGCGAAACAAGCCGTATGAATGTCGCCTAAAGGAACTGGGTCTGATCTCTCTCGAGCAAAGACGACTCAGGGGGCAACTAATAGAAACATTCAAGTATTTGAATGGCGTCAACGACGTATCTACAACGGGACTCTTTGAAAGAGACCTAAATGATCGCTTGCGAAACAACGGTCAAAACCTCAAGCACAAAGCTCGAAGAACGACCTTAAGCCAGCAGTTGTTTCCGTATTTCATAGTCAGCATTTGGAATAGACTCCCTTCCGACGTTGTTAGTGCGGAATCAGTCAACGCGTTTAAAAATCGTCTTGACCTACATTGGGAGAGACATCCCCCACAGCTAAGGATTCCTCCTCCAGGAGTCGCACACTCTTATAACGGCTAAAGCCTCCGGGGCTTCCTAAATCCGTCTCTTCTCTCTTCCGCTCCAACTACACTGTCTGACATCTTTTATTCCACATATCAGCGGCTATTGATCATAATTTCGTGCATTCGTGATCGTCTCTTTTGCTGAAGCTCTTCTCCCTCCTCTTCTTTTTTTTCTCCTTCTCTTTCCCCCAGTCGTTTATATCCTACTCACTTAATGCCAGTAGCTCTTAGAAGGCCGGGGCGCAAGTTTCGGTGTCTCTTTGAGAATGGGCCTGTTGGTTCGTCTACTGCCGCCTATCTAATCTAATCTAACTAGCGGCCCATTACGCTGACGCCCATTCGGTTGAAAGTGTTCGAGAACTTGGTCGCTTGTACTTGGTGGTTTTACTGAGATTATGGGTTTGCTGCCTGCTGGTCGTTTGCGTATAGAATTGGTTTGGGTTATTCTGACGCCTTGTTGTCGGTGCCACACCATTTACAGTCTGCGCTGGATTGTCGGTCTGAGGCACGCCTTGTACAGTTGGAATTTAGCACGGAGTTTGACCGGGTCAACCACAGGGGTCCATTATACAAGCTTGAGTCGTTTGGTGTGGGTGGTAGGGTTCTGTCAATCATTCGTGATATTTTTATAAGCGAACACAGAGAGTGTCTGTTAAAGGCGTTTAAAGTGCTTCAGTCGCAGTAGAGTCTGGCGTCCCTCTGGGTGCCGTGCTGGGCGCGCTGTTGTTTGTTCTGTTTACTAGTGACATGTTCTCTTCGCTGGAAAACACGATGATCAACTATGCCGATAATTCCACTTTGATGGCAGTGATACCTGCTCCCCTCATGTGTAAAGCTGTCGCCCAGTCTCTGAATATGGATTTTTTACGCATTAGTGCTTGGTGCTCGGCCTGGAGTATCAAGCTGAATGGAAGTAAGACCAATTTGATGATTATCAGTCGGTCTCGGACACTTGTCCAGCAGCATACACATCTGGAGATAGATGACACTTTGCTTCAGAGGTCTAGCTTCTTGGAGATTCTCGGTGCTGTCTTTGATGAGAAGCTTACTTTTGAGCCGCATATTAGGCGACTGGTACCGCGTGCTTCACTATGATTGGGCTCCTGCGTGAGGTGAATTCTGTGTTTGGTGACAGTGAGGTTGTCCGCGGATGTTTTTATGCTTTTTTGCTGCCTGTGTTGGAGTATTGCTCTCCGGTCTGGGATTCAACTGCTGACAGTCACTTATGTCTGTTGGATCGACTTGTTATTTCGGCCAGATAATGATCCGGTGAAGCTCTCCCACAGGAGAGGGGGTGGCTGAACTCTGTATGTTTTATAAGGTGTACAATAATGAGAGGCATTGGTTGTATTGTTCTGTCCCGGCCCTCAAATTCTCTAGGAGAAATACACTCGCTGCAGTCGATGCGCACTCTTCACGTTGGAGAATGTTAGGTGCCGAACTAATCAGTTCGGTCGATGCTTCGTACCCTAGTCTGTTAGGGTTTGGAACTCACTGCCGGCATCGGCTTTCGGTCGTGTTGGCCTGCAGGCGTTCAAGTCAGCTGCAAATGGCTTCTTGTTGGATTTCCTTTAGCAGCGTTTCGGGCTTTCTAGTGTTACAAAGTATTTCATTTGGGTTATTCTTCCTGTCCGTGAGGGCCCGCACATGAAGGTTTAATAAAAATACAGAATTTTTTGAAAAATACCGAAATATCGAAACGAATGACCCAGTTTTGCACTGCCGAATACCGAACCGGCGGTACAGAAAAAATACCGAATCCCAGCTCCGTATGTAACCTCTCCAACAATCGTTCTTCTGTGTTTTGTCAATGAACATCTGATGAAAACAAGTGCTTAATTTCAAGTTCAATGTCCGTATAACCTCAGTTCACATTTCTTTACTATTTTAATATTGGACAGCTCGAGTATTTGTTTTTTTCACTTTCTTCCAGGCAATTATACTTGCTATACAACATGAACGTTGCCTGCATTTCATCATCAGACTTTGTTGATGATCTTAAAGTGTATATTTTCCACTTAACTTGCGACCATGGTATCTAATTTGGTCTGTTTGGATAAATTGAGGCTCTTCTGCAAATACATAGCACTTTCCCCTTGAAGTTGACATTCAGAAAAGTTAGTATTATATGCTGTTGCTGAAGCATCTACTGCGTCGCAGCAATACCTGACCTTAACCTTTATCAGGTAAGCAAAGCATCTTTGTGACTCTTGAAAAAAGAAAACAAGTCTTAGGTAAATTAACGTTGACGGCAGGCGGTGATGGCTGAAGTAGCGGTTACGATGAGCTAAAACCATTATAATACACGTTCATTTCAAAAGGAACGCATCGTTTTGCAGTATTATTATTACCTCCGCCAACGAGGTTATGTTTTCGTCGTGTTTATGTTATCTTCTTTAGTATGTGAAAGTCGACGAGTGACATATTGTGGAGTATTTCAATGTTAGTTTTTAGACAATAATCTAAAATAAAAGGTTTTATAGTAGCTTCATCGAGTCCCGATATTCTGTTTCAATTTCAATCAGCGCCAAAACATTCGGCGCCAAAACAAACGTGGCGCCAAAAAATCATAGAGCCAAAAATCGCCACCAAATAATTGGCGCCAAAAAGTACCGGATCCAACTACAACAGCTCGTAGAGATAATGGAAAATAGCGTTTTTTTTTATCAATATCAAGGAATCAACATTGTAATCTTCTTTCACTAGATATTAGTTCCGGAAATAAAATGACTCCATCCATAAAACCATTATTTTCACATACATAAGATAATTACAAAAGATATTAGATAGATAAACTATTTATTTTCTTATATGGACGCAGTACCCAACATATTGGAGGTGCAGCACCCTGAAGTATTCATCTTATAAATAACATTCTTAAAGTTAACACGTATTTCCAAGCCATAATTTGCGAATCAACACTAGTGGGCAGTCCGTCTTAACTCGTTAGAAACTAAAGAAGTAACACAATTATGGACAGATATTTTACTTTGCATTTTTTAGACAGTTTACTGGCTTTAGACGGACCAACAGGCCCATTCTCAGCTAGAGACCAAGACCCGGGCTGCGGTTCTCCCGCAACTACCTACTGCCGCTATAGTGAGATAATGAAATACAGTGAGATGACTTAATTGGCGTGAATTTTACACTTTAAAGCCGTTAGGTAGCTGGCTTGCTGTTACAGACATAGTGATGAATGGGTAATCCATAGAGATCCATTGCATAATGTGTGTTCAAAAACAGGACTGTGTGTACTAAAACTACAGTATTCACGAAATTTTGTAATGACTGCAACGAAACAGCCATCAGCACGAAATAAACGTTATTTTTTCATTATTGAAGACTGAGATATCACAGTAACAAACTACGAAACAGTTTAAAGTTCTCAAAGCACTATGGATTTATGGGTTTCTCTGGGAACTCACAAATTCTTCTAAAAAATTAAAGTGTCCGTCAGTATTTTATGGCCGGACAAACAATTTATTCATAGTTACTTTAAGATACTCACACAATCGCAGTACATGCACGGAAAGTGTAAACCTACCAAATTTATACCCATTTCGAAAGTACCAGCACACTCTGCCAGGTTGAAATGGGAAAATAACATTGTTTACTTTTCAAAAATCCAAGTAATTCGAACTTGGTAAAAGTTATATGAAGTAGTCAGTGGAGAGAGGAATGTATAAACTCATCGCAGGGTATTTGGCGCACAGTATATCACTACAACATGATCTTTCAATGAAGTTTTTCTCGTTTCCTGATTTCTTTCTTACTTCACTGGTTGAACATTGGCTACAGATATGTTGCAGGATACATAAATTTTCATTGATTTTTTTTAAACTTTTTATTAGTTTTCAATTCACAGGTCGAACATCGGCTGCTGATATGCCGCATGATGCGTTGAGTTTTCAACAAATTTTTTCTCATCTGTTCGTATTTTCTATTTCACAGGCCAGATAACAGCTACAAACACGTTGCCTGATACGCAGAATAGCGTAAAGCGACTCCCCATTGCGTCGCCAAGAATATCTAGCTCTGCCGCGACCGCAGGATTTTCCTCGCTCTTTTTTTAATGCTTGGTAAGTATTTGCTGCTTTTGTATTCATTGGCCAGCATACATTGTAAGGTAATGGCTCCTGAGGGAGGCCTGCAGGAGCCAGTAATTGCATGCTAATGCATGACTGGGTGAGAATTGGCTTATTTGCTTGAACTTATATCATTTGTTTGTACAGTGTTATTGGCTAATAACTTTACGACTACGGTTTATTCCTCAAGTTTGAGTTGGCGCAGTAATATCCGATTTTACTTGACACTGTCCAGACTAAAGCAACAGTTCGGTTACACTGCAAATAGCGACTTTGTTTCGAAAATTCGTGTTGCATGCGGAAAATAAAGGACTAACATACGAAACAGAACACAGTGCATAAAAATATATAAAATCTTTGACGGCTACAGTGCAATAGTGCAACGTATAACATTTTTCGGCAATAATATCTACGGGACTCACTACATTCTAAAGATATCTTAAATGTATGCTGGGAATGAGGCAAAGGTAAATTCTAAAATTACTTATAGCTATGGTGTTCACTATTCTTCTGTCATTCCTTTTGCATGTAAATTTCTATACAAATTCGTTTAATCTGCAGTGTATATTATATTATCTGTTGGGCCTCCTCTTCTTGTTGTTACTTCTGGTCTTTCATTTTTTCATAGTTACATTTTTTAATATTTTAAATATATCATATTTATATATTTTAAATATAAACTTCATATGCATGCACCACTTAGATATTAATATATTAGCTTTTTGACTATTAGTTTTGTATATCTGTTACTTGTCTTCTGATATGACATTATCGACAGACATGCTATGCAGAAGCAAAATATGTTTGTTGATTACTGGACTAGAAAACAATATCATCTAGACTAGATAATCAAAAATACTTACCAAGGAAGAAGGCTTAATATAGATCCCGCAAAATCTGTGAATAGAACAAGACTGACGGAGCAGATGGCCGCCCTGCGGTGATCTATCATGAGGCAATCGTGTTCACGCTTCACTGATCATCAGAGCCTTCCAATACTGATGAGTTTGAGCTCTTCATTTACATGCGCTAAAGTTACTGATAGCAGCTCCGGAGCTCGTCCCTAAGACCCTATATATGCTCCATGTAATCATGAGCCTCACCTGTCGATGGAAAAGTACGTGATTAGTGACTTTGCCATTCAGCGATTTTAACTCTTAGTGATATTAAAAGTCCAGCACTTTTTTAGAGGATGTCCGTTACTTCTGACAACATTATTTCTACGAGTAAGTGAAGTTTTGTCTGGTTGTTATATGGCTCTGGCAGAATGATATTGAGTGAGAGTTAAATGATTTGGGAGTTACGTGCCTTTGGCCTCGAGCCGTAGTTGATGATTCTGAAAACATTCACAGCCTGACGCCATCCTTGTTTCCAGGTGGGTTCTCGGTCCCCCTTTCTCATCATACACCTGCGTGAACGTAATCTTTTTCGTATATTTTGGCACATATGTAGTATCTCTAAGGGGCCATCTCCCAACTAGGGTTTATTTTATGTATATCTCTGCGTATATTTAGTGTCTCTTTGTGTATATTTGGTGTCTGTTGGTGTATATGTGGTGTCTGTTGGTGTATATTTGGTGTCTGTTGGTGTATATGTGGTGTCTGTTGGTGTATATTTGGTGTCTGTTGGTGTATATTTGGTGTCTGTTGGTGTGTTTTGGCATCTCGAAGTGACCGTCATCCCTCGGGCGTTCTGCTGCCCACTTGCCGATGGGAACCAGCACCACAAGCTATAATATTCCAAGCTGTCTGCTTCAGATAATCATATTACATATTTTCCTCTCTGCACGTAGTTAAGTTTATCATATTCTGGCGAATATTTTCTCTCGGTCACTCGTCCAAATGCAGCCAAGGCTTGTCTGGTCTTTTATAAATACACTAGAGGCCGGAGCTCTGGCTCTGGATCTGACATTGAAGCGTTTTTCTGGATAACCGAGGACGGTTAAATATATTTGCTGGGTCTTGCCAACCTCTGATTAAGTTGGGTTTGTTGGGCACAAGAGAGAGGCTGGTCGATGGTTCAGTGAGCGCGCGGCCCACAACCTTAAGCGCGTAAATTGTGTAATGTGGAAACGGCAACGAAATGTTTGCTTACTTGGGTGAATTTGCTGCTTGGGTTACACGAGCTGAGATAGTCTTGGACAGCAGGACATGCAATAAATTTAGTAATATGGGGTGGTGAATTTATGATTAACAGTAACTTAATCGCGCTGTGGCACTTCATACAAGAGGTCTCTGTTCTCTCAGTAAAACAAGAGAAAGGAACCTTATCGAGAAAGAGAACACCGTGAGTAAGCTAGAGTTCAAGACGGAAGATTTTGAGGGTGCTGATTGACGCAATCCACGTTCTCAAATGCAGACCTTATCTGTGAATCTTACCTCGAGGTTATGCACCCAAAGAATGTCTTTGGACACCTACGATAAGGTCGGCAGTTCTATGGTTAATTCTTCACTCCTGCCGCCAGAAAACTCTCCTGACTAACTCTAGAAACCCAATTTGATGCATTACTGCACGCGCTTAGTCCTAGAAAACTTCTAAGTTGTTCACCAGCTCTTCGACTTGACTCTATATAAAGCCCCTAACTTGGTGCACTAGCTCTCCTATACTTCACCTTAGCATACTCCAAATTTGGTGCACGAGCCCTCTTACTTTACCCTGGAAAGACCAAAGAAGCTCAGACATCAAGTCCGAATATTTGTTTACGTAATGGTAACTTCTCAAATATTATTATTCTCGACCTGAAACTCGATAACTATTTCAATTCTTTATATGATCCATGGCACGCATCAATCAAGTGGTAAGTTGGGCACATATTGCCCGGGTTTCAGGAGGCTCGTTTGGTACTATTTAATAAATAAATTCTGCGGACGAGAGAGGGCTAGGGTAAGCTCAACTACCAAGAATTTGCTGCCACGGTAGCTGCATGCTTCCGTTCTCAGCTCTAACACCATGTATCGCTCGCTGGTTCGATTCTCCGCCAGACACTCGAGCTCTTTGCAGATCTTGGTGTGCTGACTCGGCAGTTGTGTGTGCATGCACAGCGCTGTGGCAGAACTGTCCTCCTCAGAGATGAGGGGGGTGGGGGGTCTCGGGTCATTTGTTCCTTCCGTCAAGTTTGGCGCCATAGTTCTTGGTGACCCGAGGGCGACTGCGACTACACTTACTCATTTGGGGCCAGTGTAAAATTGAAAAAAATAGATTTTCTTCTATGAAATTTTCCCGTTTTCTTCTTCATTTTTAAGTTTATTTTCATTTTTTCGGGAGTGGCTCAGGTATTTGCATGAAACTTTCAGCTTACAAGATTTCGGTAAAATAAATTGATTTGTAGCTTTTGAATAGATTATATATATTTAAAAATGGGATATCGAACATTTTCATAGAAAAAACGTTTTTATTTATGATTTTACATATAATGTACAAGTTTCATCACAACCGGGCAATAAAATGCATGGCATCATATTTATGTGTGACGTCACATATACATATGTATGACCGCTTAGTTTTTAGGTATTCATAGCTTCCGATTGTTTTGCTTATGGAAATACCTTATTTGATAATAAAAGACATTAGCAGCATGAGAGGACGAATATAAACAACAGATGCATGTACATACTAGCTTTTTTAGTTTTTCGCTTCTCCTGTAAAAGGTCATTTTTCAACATTCAAAGCGCATCATCTCATTCAATACTCATGCTACAAGAAAAACAAAGGCGGTTTTGGAAAGAAGAATTAGATAGCTATAAAAATCTTTATTTAGTTTTTCGCTTTTCCACCCGATTTTGCGGTAATGGATAGATGATTGTGAAAAATTCAGGTAAAAATTAATATATAAAAATTAGATATTTAAACCAAAAAGTCAGAGAAGAAAATGGAAAAACTAAATAGGAGCTTTTATAGCAATTGAATTCCTCTTTCCAAAGCTGTCTTTGTTCTTTTTTTTCTTTTTTGTAGCATGAATATTGGATGAGACGAAGCGCATTTAGTAAAAACTGTTAAATACATGAGTTTACCATGAAATTCAACGGTGCAAAGAAAGGGGAAATTATACAGAAGTAAAAACGTTCTTTTTTATTTTACATATTGTGTGCAAATTTCGTTGCCTTCGCACCAAAATAAAGAAATAAGCAAATAGCTTGTGGTGGTAATAGTCAAAAAGGTAAAGTCAACTTGACTGTACCCCCAACTGGGAAACCCGTATGCACTGGCTTGTGCTGCAGATATAGACCAACAAGCCCCAGAGTAGTATGCGGCTGTAGTCGACCACAGATGTTTAGAGCTATGGCACCAGTGGCGGAAGACTCCATACGCCAATATTTCCGATCCTTCAACCATCCCCATTGCTGGGGAAGGTCAGTAAACCACAGCAGTATGCAGTCCAGATGCTGACCGATCACATTAAGCGCGCAAAGATCTTGCCTAGCTGGAAGTGAGATTCGAGCCTGGGGCCTTGAGAGTCAAAGTCAGACGCTATAGTCTGCTGTTACTGCTGGTCCCCTTAAAAGAATACAGCAAGAACTACAGGAGCCCTCTCGACAAGCTAACTTAAGTAACAAATTACGATGGACTAGAGTCTCTGATATCAGGTAATGATTTTCATATAATCAACTAGATTTATTTATTAAATTATGTAAAATAAGAGACTAGGCAAAGAATTTTAGCTTAAAATCAAAATGACTGAAGATATTACGCATTTCAGACAGGTTCATGGGTCACTGTAAAATTCAACTCGAAAGCACTCACAGCTTTCACTGCATTAACTGCAACCCGCTTAACTGAAGCGCAAGCTGGCTTTATTGAGAACAGTGAGGGTCTCAATCATGTATCTGTGTGTTCACCAGCGTGTATCTGTACAGGTAGCAAAAATTGTTTTGTTATCATTAGAATAATGTTATGATGTAACATTTAATAACATTATCCCAATGTTGAAATAATTTTAGTTTTTACATGATTATTTCAGTGTTAGGATGACATTGTTGGGAAATAGTAAAATATTATTGCTGCATAATATTAGATGTTACGATGAAATAAAAAACTAATATTGAAACAGTGTGTCTAATGTTATTTTAGTATTTGTAAAATATTATCTTTTATTAACTGTCAAATTATGGTTATTCTTTAATATTACAGTAATATTGAAATAATATTCCATGACATTTTGAATATTTTATGATATAGAATGATGTCCATATTATTTTATTATAACATTAAAATATTTCGCGCTGACTATGGCAGACCCTGGAAAGACTGAGGGTGCAGCCGTTGCCGTGTCGTTCCGATAAGGCTTTTTTTCGCGGAGGGATCTGCAAAAAATACTTAAGCAACAACAAAGTCATTTTCCATTTTTATCTCGGACCGGATTTGCAAAATCAGATTGGACTCCGCCTTACACATCAAACCACGGATGATCAGATACAAGATACTTACTTAATTTTATACATTACAGTAGGTTTTCACATATACAGAGGTAAATTTCATGTGATGCTAGTTGAAATTACGCATTCTAACATTTATCTCTCGCATACAGTGGACAGACAACATTAGAAAATACACATAAATGCGAAATACGAATTTAAGCGGTGACTCAACCAAGTTACAGACGGGCGCGGTGTCACTGCAGCCGCAGTACACATGGCAGGCGATAAGCCTATCGAGTGCCGTTAGTGGGGGAGGGGGTACGGAGCGGCGTGAAGGTCGACTATAATGTCGGATGGTGGGTGCGCACCTGGCGCGGCGGGACAACAGGTCTTAACAGACAGACAAACCTCCGAAAACATAACCTCCTTGGCGGAGGTAAATATTACACACGGTTATCTGTCTCATGTCTTATATTCTGGTTGTCTATCTCTCATTCTGTCTGTCATCAAGATATTGGCGGTGGATAGCATTGTTATATGGTAGAATGATGGTTTAATTGACAAAAATAGTGAAGAGAAATGCTAAAGAAGTATATTTTATTTGCTAGTCTAAAACATAATTTTAATATTTATTTAATATTCTTTCAATGTTGAAGAATTATATATCATTTGTTAGTCTAAAACATCCTTTTGATATTTGGAATAGCGTTAAGGTCACATTTTTTGAACATTAAATCAATGTTAGGAGATAATATTGATGAGTAACATTATTACAATATAATAAGATATAAACACAACACAGAAATATTACGTTGTAATCTTAAAATAACATGATAACAACATACCAGAAATAATATACAACACGATAATAACATTTTCAAAGTTATTATTATATAATATATGATTGCTACCTGGGTATATTCCCTAGCGTGTAGTCGTGTGTCCGCTAGGGTGTATCTTTATGTTTCTAGTATGTATCTGTGTGTTAGTTAGTGTGTAGCTGTGTGTTCACTAGTGTGTATCTGTGTGTTCACTCGCCTATCTGCTTGTTCGCTAGCGTTTATCTGTATTATGCTAGGGTGTATCTGTGTCATGTTAGCGTGTATCTGTGCTTTGTTAGCGTTTATCTGTGTTATGTTAGCGTGTATCTGTATATTCGCTAGTGTAGCTGTGTGTCCGCTTCAATCTGTCCTTGTGGCTATTTCTGCTTGCAGTGATCGTATGCAGTAGCATGGCTGTATTGCAAACAGCATTGTTGTCTTTCGTCATTCTGTGTGTCTGTAGAACATCGGTTGTTTATCCAGGCTCGGTGTCTCATCGCCTTTTGTAGTGGAAGATTGTGCTGTGTCGTAATTGATGCTTATCTGACGGCGGATAACCTACCAATGAGCAATGTATTGCGTTGCTTTAAGTCACGGCCCTTCTTCATTTTCAATATGTTATTTAAAGAATTGTCAAAGGCAACCAATCTCTTTACATTTATAATTAAACTAGTGGCCCGTGCCGTCATTATAAATGACGGCAAAAAATGAACACTTCACCAAAACCCCCGCCGTCTTCTGGGCTTCCTCATTTTTCCCCTATCTAATACTGAAGAAAAAGATTCCAAGGTACCCAACTGTTTTTTTCGCCTTTTGAAATCTGAATATTCTCCTATCTTATTAGTTCTATTTTTCCCCTATCTAATACTGAAGAAAAAGATTGCAAGGTACCCCACTTTTTTTATACATTTTGAAATCTGAATTTTCTCCTATCTTATTCCCATAGAGCGTGACTGGAAAGATATAAATATATAAATGAATAAATAAATAAATAAAAACACGACGTGAATTATTATATAGTACTGATCGGGATGTCAAGAAAGCAATGGAAAGCTGTCATAATTGGAATACAATCCATGTCAACTTAGGTTTACTCACCTATACTATTTTATTCTCTCATGTAAATTACTGAAGGATGCCGAAGTTTTGCTGTAAGGGCCCGAATTGAATGTTAAATTAAAATTCAAATTCATATTTCTTTTCCCTCTAATGTTTATACTGCTTGAGGCTGGTACCATTGTGTATACACGTTAATATAATATATCAACTACTAACATTTAGGGCGGCTGCGGGGCCGCCAAGAAGCTTAATTGGGATTGAAGCTTCTACGGCGACCCTAAATTGTTTGTCGGCTTCCCACGATAGGCTACGACAATGCAGAGAGCGAGACATACGGTGCTGTATTGTGTCTTAGAGGCGTGGGTGAAGTTTCTATGAGCAACCAACCAGATTGAAGCATTAGCTCAGCTTAAGAAGCAATTCAATGCGAATTGGTTAACTCTAGGAGCCGAAGGAGGAATTTTGTTCGGGTACAATGAACTTAATTCTCTACAAAATCGGTCCCCGCCTGAGGTCGGCTCTACTCTAGTCCTTAGGCCTGCTCCGCATAAAATTTAGACCTAAGAGCGGCACCGCTCTGCTATAAGTGAAGATTGTCCACACTTTTAAAAGCATTAAATTTTGAGAGAGTGCATCAACCTCCTGTTTCATATTTTCGTCCCCAAAATGCATCACCAGCGCATTCGTTGCTTCATCAGCTAACTCTTTTGTTTTCCGTAATTTGAAAAAGCTCTATTTCAAGCGAATAGCACTCATTTTCAAAAAAAAGCAAGCAAACAAACAAACAAACAGCCAAACAAGCTGGAGATACAACTATTGGACATAATAATGTGTCCAAACGACATCTAGTTCAGTTGGGTCACATCCGTATGTACAACATTATGTATCTCGGGTCATGCACGATGATTCGCAAAAGCACTGAAAGCTTAATTCCGTTCCTGAAGCTTTTATAGGCATTATCGGCTATTTCTCGGAAGGTCAAACTCGTTCTCTGTCACTTAAGCCAGTTTTTGCTACCGTGTTTTTAACTGTAAAACGCTTCAAACTGCATCGTTTAAACACATACGTTTGAAAACATCTTGTATTATGTTAAAGTAAAAAGCGTTATTTTATTTTCTGTTATTTTCCCATGCCATCAGACTTGCTAGCTTCAGAGAAAAAAGGGTGATTTTTTTTTCTCTTGCTGATGAAGGGCATCTGTGTAAACCGTCTTTCTGCGTTGTGGATTGCGTAAGTAATAAAACTACTTCGTGCACCCACTTCCGTTGATGCTTCGGAAAGTCCACGTTAGTTACAGTCACAGTTAAATAGAAGTACTTAGACGCTGTTATAAGTAAATATTTGCCATGAATACTTTTGAGGGCACAGCATAGGTATTTTATCAAAGTCCCGCATGGTATCTGCGTTACAGAGATGAAAAAATTGAATGAGGAACACTTGTAGTATGAACGTAGCAAGTCCAATGCTTCTCGTGTGTTTGCAGTATGTGAAGAAATTATTGATCTATCGCATGCATGGAATGCTATTTAGTAAAGATACAATTCATTTCGATCTGATATACCGTGAGTTATCTGACACAGAGCCTCTATGTCTGTGTTTCCCATTGGTTCATGACGTTTACAGCTTCTGTGGCTATACTGCATAGCTTAAATCCCGTAGATGCTGAGAATTACAGAATATGTTACGGTTATAGGAGGAAATATATAGGTATATATATAGCTTACAGTATTATTTTACATCAATTCACTGAAACTGAAAAATTTTAACAATGACATAGTTACCTCTAAATGCTCTTGCTCGGTCACAAAAACTTAGCTTTCCTTTTTTCAAAAACGGTGAGTACAGCATATGTTAACCATCATCCGATGCAAATAGTCATTTAGGGCGTGTCAAAGTACATTCAAGAGGGTTAAAGGTAAGAACTCGCTGTATGTGAATAATGAGCTGAGCTGGGATGTCACGTGACTGTGACATGAGTAATTATATGTTTGGCGGATGTTATTATGCCTCTGCCGTTTTGTATTAACTGAAAAGCAATAGCCTGGAAACCATCGACATCTACGATACTCATTCAGTGCGTAATATACTAAGTTGATGCCATTTTAATGGCGGGGGTACGTGTGCTTCAGGGTGATTGCACAGGGGGTCCGTAGCAAACTGAACTTTGGGAAGCACTGCTCTGTGTAGAACATATTGCACAATCAGAGTGCACGTATTTCATTCATTTCGTGAATGACACAAGTAAATCAGTGATATTGACGTTAGAGATCGCAAAATAGAAAGTCACTGTTGTTTGCCTACTCATTTTCCTATCTTCTAATTTATTATTTAAAAGTCTAAGCGAGAGCAAAGGCTTCATGCATACAGCATGTTACCTAATGACAATGATAAGGTATCTCGTTAACAACCCTTCTTATGCCTCTCACCAAAGCATCCTCTTCAAGGAAACGTTCACTATTAATAATTATCACACATTTTATAATCTCTATCTCGCTAAAATGCAAAGGCTATGGGTCCCATATGCCATCAGTCTTGCCCTTTTTCTACTGCTGTTGCACCCACATTTTTAGATGTTCCTGCTCGACCGCTACGCACCCAACCACGCGGTGATGCAAAATTCTCCCCAGTCTCGATGGGATCGTATATTTTTTGACGAACTTACGGAGCTTTCCATGCAGTGTACATTACACTGTGCCGTCATCAGGCTGATGAGTAGCATCTCGTAGAGCGGATTACCTATTAGCAGTACATCACGGCTGGATGGTGGGGACCGCGGGTGAGAGGGACTCTTGACACCGTGTTTGTAGCTGGAAATTTTCTTACCACCGTCGACGACGCCCGAAGATATTGCATAGCTGGCATACACCGGCGTGAGGCTATTAGCGCCCTCTACCGAGCCCCAGCTCCCCTCGTCAGGTGGAGCTCCAAATCCTATTGCATTCTCAAAATGCTTCAAAATATTTCTCGCTTGCTGCAGTCCCTGAAAAACAAATCTAAGGTGGCCCGTAGCACCAAGTCGTTCACGCTGGTGCACTTTATGGAATTTTTGCTGTATGAAGTGAGCTAATGCAACTCGAAAGAAAAATACTTCACGCTTGCTTCGTTTTCATTTATTTTTTCACGGTAGATGTTATTAAATTGAAAGGAATTCTAGGAATTAACCAGGTTAAAAGGGTACGAATGGTGTAACTATGACATCTGTTCTTGTATTTTAGTATATGCGTAATGCTATTTACAGTCCAAGGTATTTGTGTTGTGCATAATCACATGAAAAAGGCAACTGAATGGCAGCTGTTTGATGAAATTATGGTGTCAGGTGCGGTAGATTAGAGTGTTTGTCCTGAAACTTTAATTTGTCGAGATTTTCATGGGACTGTATCGTTTTCGCATTTCAGATAATGCAGCATTATGATTGATATCCTTATTTAAAATAAATCTCTTGTTAGTGCCTAGACCACAGCCTCTGAATAGTGCAAGCCCTGCGTCCACAGCACACGAGTAATGTGCTGACGACCTCGAGGCTCGACAATCATGTCAAGTCGAGTTTCCTGTCGAGTGGTTCAAATTATCGGTATTTCCTCTGGATGAGTTTTTACAGATATAATTTTACTGTGGGTAGTACTTAAGGCTTCGTCCCAGAAAGAAGTTTTCGTTCCAAAATTGTTGACAAATGGTATTCTTATCGCATTCAAAAGTAGCAATGTGTTCATAAACACCTGGCGATTATTGATTTCGAAACGAATAACAATGGCTAATAAAATTTTTATTTTATTTATCTTTTCTTGGGAAATCCGATATCAGTACTGCTTGATCCCTTATGAACTGCCTTATTTCCCTAACTCTAAAGTTAAGATTAGTTTGTTCGTTAGGATCACTGTGTTCTGGACGACAGTGTGACGTCGCAATCAACTCTGAAACTATAAATGAAGTGGTTCTGTTTCGCTTGTTTCTTCTGACGTTGCAAGTGCATCTGTGTCACAAGATTTCGTTGATCATTTCTCAAACCATCAAAATTTGTTCCTCACGACCTTTCTAATTGGCCCGCTGCAGACGATAGTCTTATGGCTTATGTTTTCACTTCACTGCATTGGAATATTTCGTACTGTCCTTGCAAACACGACTGTGAGTTTACTAAAAGTTTCGATAAAATCTTTACCGTCGCGTTCTTTGGCTCGGCCCATTGCCAGGGTCACTAGTGCAGTGTCTTGTGTCTTTTCAAAATTAATTTTAGCGAATGTCGTCTCAGAAAGCAGTGTTCTTTTTTATTGTTTACTCAGACACAGGCACGCATACGAACGCTGTGAAGTGAAAACACAGGACAAAAGACTATAGTCTGCAACGGGCTTTACTGTTCCTGTAACTTTCATGAATTTTCGTCTATACCGTGTTGCGTTGTATTGGTAACGCACAATAGGACAGGCAGAGAGACAAACACGCCAACGGACATGCAGATCTTAACAAAAATGCGATGATTTCTTTCTCGTGACATTCCTAGCAGTTACTAAAAATTTTCTCAATTTCTTAGATAAATACACGCTCAACTGGAAAGAAGGATCGTCAACAAAATTGAATCATCCATTCCTTGTGACATTCCAAACAGCTTCTTTGAATTTCATCAAGATCCGCCAATTACTTTTTGAGTTATGTTGCCGCCAGACAGACAAAAAGACAGATTAACCGATAAATAAACCCCTATCCAAGCATGACCTCTTTTATAGGAGGTAATAACAGCACTGAAAAAATGTCGGATTTTGCACCATAAGGCATGCACTTCTGCCACTGCACGGCACAGTGTGCTGAACCGGCACGCTTATGACAATTTTATCAATATTGCGGAGCTGGGCTGAGGCTCGAAGCGTGTTCCACGTTCCCTGCACGCGTGCCGACGTGTGCTGAGGGGTCCCAATAGAGGGCTGCTACGCGTGTGCTGCTGCCCGTTGCGTGCGTCCGATTTGAGGGTCTTGGCCCGGGGCATTCGTTGGTGTGCAAGTTATGCACGCAAAAACGTGCTAGTTTTGGGACAACTTTTTAGTACACATTCATGTGCTTATCCAGGGCGCCCAACTTTTTTCAGTGCTAGTAGTTATTTTCCACATTTTTTATAGTTATAATGAATGTACAAACAGGGTCTTTATTTTGCCTTACTCCAAACATTTTTAATAATCCATATTGTGTATAAACCAGGACGAATCCGTTGAGCGTAAAAGCTTTTCTTTCCGCCGTTATTTGCACCGTAAACAATAAGTGCAAGGTACATTACACGGCAACTGTCAAGTAGCATTACGGGAACCTAGTAGATTAGTTAGGCAAGCGCATTAAGGCCTTGCGGGGAAACTTCCTGGCAGGCAGCGGGCGCGCAGCCCCCCTGTCTCCAACTCCACCATCAACCCCCCCCCCACCACCACCACCACGACCAGACAACCACTACCCTCCCACGTGTCGAAGATTCCGAGGGGTCAGAGGCATGCAGCGCCCTGCCATCAGCACAACAACAAAAGAAATAATATACGTAGTACCCGTCAAGGCGGATGCACACTAACGCAGAAGTTGCACATCCACACAATTCCACATCGATTACGTTGTCGCAAGCAAGGCTACGGCTTGCTTTCATGGGATTTTAGCACTTCACTGAGAAAATTTCAGATGCACGCAGGTGCTTCATGTCATAGTTTGGTGTGTCATCGCAGCAGACACTGCGGTTAGAAAAACGTATTTCGACAAATTGAAAGGGAAAAAAAAACTTCGTAGTTTTGTTACACGTGCGAAGCAAGACGCGATACTATGCAACCACACAGATCGCTATTGTAATTTATATACCATCTCATCAGGCGCATCAATTTTTTATCGGTTTATGATGCAACTACAGTTGCGTGCATAATTATGGGACAAAAATAAAAAACTTCATATCTCAAAAACTGTAAAAGTATGAACGCTAAAATTTTAACACAAAAGAGGTATTAGAATACCTAATAATATGCTAAGAATTTATTACGATCCAAAGGATAAGAAAAAAGTTGTGTATATTTAACTTATAATTATGAATTTAGTGTGAGCAGAATTAAGGGACACTTGACAAAAACGCAAAAAAAAAAACAACAAATTTAACAAAAACCTTCATCCTTAATCAATATTTTGTGAACGATCCTTTATGTTTGATGACTTCAACACATCTTCGAGGGCAAGATTCAATTAAATGTGGCATCATTCAATATCAATCCTGCCCCATTCCTCTTGAAGCTTTGTCCACATATCTTCAGTGTTTGTTGGATTTCGAGCCATGACTTTCTCACCCAAGACTTTCCACAGGTTCTCTATGGGGTTGAGGTTATGACTTTATGCAGGCCAGTCAAGAGTGTCCACTCCTTCCTCATCAAGAAACCTCAACACACTTTTGGCTTTGTGGCAGGGTGCGTTGTCCTGCATGAAAATGGGGCCGTCAGTGTCAGAATTGTTTAAGATTG
>LQNS02278180.1:1371764-1383696 GCA_001587735.2 Parhyale hawaiensis | reverse complement strand
TAGGCAGTCTTTTTCTTCTTCGGAAACGCAAGAAAATGGGGTTACTGAAGATTTAAATTACAATATTTGAAAAGTGTCCCTTAATTCTGCTCACACTAAATTCATAATTATAAGTTACATATACATAACTTTTTTCTTATCCTTCGGATCGTAATAAATTTTTAGCATATTATTAGGTATTCGAATACCTCTTCTGTGTTAAAATTTCAGCGTTGATCCTTTTACAGTTTTTGAATTAAGAAATTTTTGATTATTGTCCCTTAATTATGCTTGCAACTGTAGGTACATCAACGGCTTTGTTCAAAAACCGAAACACATACGTGCATCTTAAACATGCCAAGTGCATCATGCACTTGAATAACTTTGCTATTATGACGATAATAATCGTTTATTTATTATATCGCATACAGTGGATTTACCTAACGTAGATTTCATTTTGCCTCAATTATTCTAGAAGTTTATCGATATTGCATTGGTAGTGAGCAAAACAGGACATGAAGTCCGTGCTGGGTAGAAATGAAATATTTTTCACTTGCTGACTTCAATCGTCGGATTATGACAGCGCTATCTTCTCTTTTTCTTTGATATTTTATCTTCTAAATTCTACAATTAAAAAGTAAAAAGAATGCCTTGTGCAAGATAATACTACATGCAATATAATACATGATTATAATTACAGTAGAGTTAGTATAAGTATATCATGATGATACACATATAACACATTTACGATGCGCTTGGGCGTTTCGATTTTAGAACAATAATAAATGTAATTCTGATGCATGTAGGTGCATCAAAAGGAGCAAAAATTTCTCTCAGTCTAAGATGAATAAGATATAAATCACTTCTAGCAGTTTGGACGCCATGACATGCGGCAATAGCTAACGTGCCTCCTATTTCTGCGTGAAGTTAAAGTTGCAATGAAGCACAGTATTAGCGTGACAGTAGAACACCCCCTTGTGTTGTGGTTCCGGCAACGGGACTGCCTAAGGGAAATGCGTTGGTGTGCACCCGCCATTTTAAGCCAAAGTTAAAAACCGCAAAAAACAGCTCGCAAAAGGTAAATTTGCATGTCTCGAATCAATATCAATTATATAAAGGGAGTTACAAACCGGAACCCATTTTTTACACCCCTCTATATGTTAAATCTGGTAATTTTTTAATATCACTACTCCACTAAAACGCAACTGAAACGTAATAGTAATGGCGTTATACAGCAATCCATATGAAAAACTACGGTAAGCAAAAAAAAAAGCAAGGTGCTATATTATTTGGCAATGCCTACAACGCACAACTCGCCATTCTCTACGGAACTCACTAATCACATTAGAATGAATTTTGTCGCATAAAGAGAATCAGTTCTCACATCACATATTGATCATTCGCATATAAGAGAATTCATGCATGGCTAGAACCAGGTAAGTATATAGTTTCTTTGTCGATGCTGGTGCCCGTGGTTAGTTCCCGAAGCTACTGCAATTTGAAGATGATCCCTATTTGTTATTTTGACACAAACACATGATTGCATGTTTAACCCGCGAATTAATTTGCATCTCTTTTAAAAATAACGCCATTTAGAACGTTACATAAGAGCATGATACACCAAGACAAAAGTTTTACTTCCTACATGGAGAATATTATGCTAGACCGGCTCGGGAGTTCCACTTAATTGATTGAAAACATTTTGTTGACTATAGGCCAAATACTATTTAGAAAATCTTCACAAATTAGAAATTTTGGTAATGATTTTAGAATAATATCACAAACCGCGTGTGAAGTCTATTTTTTCACATATTGGAGGTTCACTATTGATTAATAAACACTACTATAAGTGTATGCCTTCATTTGTTTTATTAATGTACTAGTGTACAAGAACAAACAAAAATGACTCCGAAGAATTTGAAATGAAGCTTCTCTACTAAGCATAGGTTTATTACTAATTTGGTTATTCAATTTAGAAATTCTTTCCACCTTCCTAAAGCTCGTCAGACATTCACCCATCAAATTTTTCAACACAATCCGGGAATAAAACTTTGACACCGCATAAAACACTCTATCAAAATTCATGGCAACGTTTCGGCCGCTACACATTGGCCATCATCAGGTTCTTCAAATTAAAAGTTCATAATTTGTCATCTGCGAAAATGGAGCAAAAAATAACTATACCACAATGAAGTTTAACTGATAACCTGCCTATTTATATTTTTGTCAACTTCGTACTCTATCCTAAGATTGCACCAAATTAAAAGGCACAGGTACAAGGAGTGAAATTTGTACTAGTCAAGTTACTCTATCAATCACCGAAGCAGGTCTTGCATGTGCACACCAGCATAGTGACGAACTAACTGAGGGTTGCCCACTGGTGCGGTCCCTTTTATACGTGCAGCTTTCCAGAATGTTCTCGTTCAGAAAGTTTTGAAAATTGTAACCTTGGTCGTACTTTGCGTTAATATATGGGTTTTCTTGCTTTACCAGCAGATGCTCTAATAAACAGTTTTTCAGTAGTATTTAGTAGCCACAGCATTATTTACCTTAAAGTCGCCGAAGCCATCATAATAAAGCAAGAAAACCCATATATTAACGTAGAGTACGACCAAGGTTACAATTTTTTAAAACTATAGTGAACGAGAACATTCTGGAAGGCTGCACGTATAAAATCGACCGCACCAGCGGGCAACCCTCAGTTAGTTCGTCACTATGGTGGTGTGCACATGTAGAACTTGTTTCGGTGTTTGATAGAGTAACTAGACTAGTACAAATTTCACTCCTTGTACCTGTGCCGTTTAATTTTGTGCAATATTGGGATAGAGTATGAAATTCACGTGAATATAAATAGGTAGGTTATCAGTTCAACTTCATTGTGGTAGTTATTTTTCGCTTTATTTTTGCAGATGACAAATTATGAACTTTTAATATGGAGAACCTGATGATGGCCAATGTGTCTGGCCGAAACGCTGCGATGAATTTTAATACAGGGTTTTATGCGGTGATAAAGTTTTATTCCCGGATTGTGTTGAAAAAGTTTACCTGGTGAATGTCTGACGAGCTTTAGAAAGGTGGAAAAAGATTTCAAATTGAATTGCAAAATAAATGCTGATATACAGTTCCTACTAATTTGGTTATGAAGGAAACAGGTTCGAGACGGTTGCCAGCAGGCAAGTTTATGCACTTGTGTTGTTGAGTCAGCATTATGACCGGTTCCTACTGCGGGGGTACTGACCCTAACCAAAATTCATTGGTGGGAGCTCGCAGATCGTCAAAATGAGAGCCTTTAATCGCTAGTGCCATAGCTCTTGGTGATTTGTGATCGACTGCAGCCGTACAATGAACTTGGGCCAGTTGGTATATATCTGCAGCACGAGCCCTTGCTTGTGGCTTTCCTAGTTGGAGCGTCCGGTCAAGTACACTGTACCTATACAACAGTAATGTTCCTGACTCCAGGATAAAGCTTTAAAAAGTGTTAGCCGAATATCCTACTGCCAGAAAAGATAAAAAAAAAACAAGCTTCCTCACCATATGATCCACACCCACAGTACCGCTCACGAATCGTGCATAAGGCTCTGAAAATTGCTGCCAGAATAAGCCAAGTTCAAACAGCATAAAAAACGCCCATAAAAAGCGTGGCATCCAAACTCTTGCTATCCTCAATAACTTTAGCATAATACTTGCTTTTTTAGGTCCTAACTTTGGTCTTAGGGCGCTATTGGAAGAGAACTCAGGGAGGACTCGGGCCAAAGGAACTTGGCACGAAATTGGTTTTCAATATGTGTAAGGACTTGGATAAAGATTCTATAAATCGTTAGAGTTTTGCTAAAAAATGACGCTCAATAACAGCCTCTGAAGTGGAAGGCACTAGCTGCTACGGAAAAAATGGGTTAGTTGCGCCTTATATATTTGCTCAAAGTAAGGTTAAAGAATCTGATTTTTTTCTGCAAAAATGTCTGTCGGAGAAAAAGTTTTCTTTTGATGTTTTCCAGAGTACCTCAAAGAACGCATTACTTTCATTAGATACTTGGGCAAACGATGCATTTTAGTGTCAAGTGCATGATAGAATATCACTGGGTTTCGTTATTGAACAGATGCCTGCCTAAAGAAACCGGATTATACAAAAGAAATACTTCGATCCGCAAAGTGATACGTACTGACTAGATTTAGGCCCAGTTCTTCTCGTACAGTGTTGAAGACGATAAAATGGATGGCCTACTCAGTAACGCATTGAGAGTAAATAATAAAATGCTCTACAGCTTAATGGCCATAAGTAGACACTGCGGCTTTTTTTTTTTTGGTCTCGTGGGGGCCGCAGCTATCCACCTCTGTGCGTTACTGGTCTGCTGGATAATATGTCCGATATCTTTACAGTGCCCACATTATATTTTAAGCTAAATTAATGTGTACTTTGATGCTTCCGTAAAAATTTGCATCGAAAATAGTTATATGTAATCTATACCTATAATGTACTAGAGTTCCCGCGCTGTCAAGAATGACAGTGAAGAATTTTTTATGATCCTTCTCCACTGATCATACTTTCGTTAATACAACTGCTAACTTAAAAGCACATAGAGATGACCGTTTGCGGCTTCACAACTACTGAGCAGCGAAACTTTTTTTCTCTCCTTCTCTGACACAGAGAAAAGTTAATGTTTTTTGCAAGCCGCTCAGCGACACCCAAAATTGTTTCACTTTGGTAGTATGGCTACGACAGGATAACATAAACGCCCAATGGTTTTTGCTTAGCGAAAGCTGTTTCGTCGACGACTGCATTACATTCGGAACAATAGCTGATGAAACGAAATTATCTGTGGAAAGAAACTAAGAATCAAGATGCAGAAGAGTGTAGTAATGGGGCGAATATCCGCATCCGGGGAACATCTGCACCTTTTTGATATCCTCATCTGCATCTGCGGATGCTGAAATTGTAATATCCGCAATCACACCGCATCCGCGGATGTCAAAACTGTTAAATCCGCTAAAGATCTGCATCGCCAGCAAAGGAGGCGCGGAAGTGCAGGTTTATCACTGTACACTATACTCATCCATAGTGCTGAAAACTGCAAATTCTCATTTGGATTGAAATGTGTGCAAGTGCTGTCCCTGTCAACAAAGCACCATCTAAGTGTTCTTCCCAAGTGTTGTACAAACTGCCGTCGTGAGAGGGAGTGTGTGTGTGTGTGTGTGTGTGGTGGGGCGAATATCCGCCTGTGCGAAGCATCCGTGCCTTTTTGAACAAACGCATCTGCATCCGCGGGTGTCGAGATGGTAACATCCATAACTAAATCCAAGGATGTCAGAACGCTTAAAGATCAGCATCTGCGGATGTCCAAAAGATGACATCCGACCCATCACTATACAAGTGCTAAAATTCAAATATCGTCGGTCCTTCAATTTCAACTTCAGCATGCAAGAAGTGCATTTAAATATAAGGTCGCTCTATACTTTGCCATAGTTTCGATGTATGGAGAAAATAATTCTCCTACAAATCATACACCATGGCAGCGCGAAGAGACACTTTCGGAATCTTCATTGTTTGAATTTCAACTATCGCTGATTAAGATACGTTTGCCATCAACCACAACCTCGTCTATTTTTTACCAATTGGTTTTCATTGAAGCTTAACAGGATTACCACAGTCTCCAACATGGCCTAATTTTCACCAATCTCTTTTCTTAAAGAGTAGCAGAAAATGGATAATCATAAACAGATAAATACACTCCATGGAACCAAGAACGCCAGAGCTAATGTCTTCCTACGTATTTCGTTAAGAACGTGACACGAAACATACAAATAAATATATGAATCTAAACACACGATAGTCATTTTTAGTATTAGATTACATATTATGTAGGTTATCTTGAGTGTAACTCGACTACTGACAGCGTGGAAAGTATCTTCAGCATCGAATTATACTCAGAATAAAATCTTTGCCACTAAAGATATGAACATACGTGTATGTGCATTCAATGAACGAAGAGTGGATCTCTAATTTTTCAAGGCAGCCTCATGTCGCTTTCCAGTGCGCCTCCTCCTCCCCGTGCCCTAATGTAAACGCAATTTCAAGTTATTTTCTTATCTACTCTGTAGGGATAATAAAATAAGATATCAATTTCTCGTAGCAATAATATTGTCTTAAACTTCGCCTATGTAGAGTGAAGGCGATGACACATTCGATTTTTTTTTCCAAGAAAATCCTTTAATTCTTACTTCCGATATTGTCTCACGAAACCCCTGGGTTGGACGTATGCACCCATGGAGGGGTTTATACCGCCCAGTAAATGAAATTCCGGACTGGGAAAAAAATTGCAAAGGTATCTTCCACTTGTAGGCTAGCGGTAAAATAATCTAATCCGCTTAATTTTAACTTCTGGAACTTCGGGTCCGAGAATTGGAGTCGTCCTTTTGCAATGAGATCGAATTTTCTGTCGTCTCAAGCGTAGCCGACTTGTGATTTAATGCCAGCAGTTCGATCCAGAACAGTGCAACTGACTCCCTCCCCCCCCCCCTCCCACAGTATCGCGCTACGTTCGCTGGCGCAATAACAGGCTGAATGTTCTAATGTCAAAAGATTTTTCGCCGTATTTTCCGACATTGGAGGACACTTCGGCACTAATCGAGAAGCCGCTAATTAACGTCTGGTCGCATAATTACAGCAATACAGCTGACGTTTAATTAAGCCGAGGATCGCATACTTCAGGCAAATTGAATGAAGCATGTTTATGAATTATTAGTTCGTATAAAAAAGAGGAGCTAAAATTAAAAATGAGGCTGCGTTAGCAGTTTAAAACCTATGCATGCATAAAACTATGCGTTTCAGTGACAGACAGTTAAACGCTGGGCAGCGATTTCTGACACGTGCTATTACTTTGTTACTTCTCTGAGTTGCAATTTTCGAAACTGGTTATTTCCTTGCTTTTTCACTGACCTGTAAATCTGTGAAATTTATTGGTTCATTGTAATTTTGCTATTGCTTTTTGTATTGCAAATTCTTTGATATGCTATTTCATTTTCACTTTGTAATTTCATTGTTATTTGGTTAGATATAGTTTTTTGAAATTCCCTGTTTCTGAAGAAAAGCATTTTTACCATTGTATTGCCTAAAATCAGCTCATTCTACTATTATCAGTTCTATTTTCCAAGGAAAATAATTTTAGTTCTCTACAAAAAATTTAACGCTCTTAAAATATCTCTTTTCTCACAGAAGCTCTACGTACGAGAGGATATCAACCTCACTATTATCCTTTAAAGCACTTTAACTGACAAAATCAGTACCGGTAATACTGGTACATACTTAATTTTTATTACGGATTAAATTCTATACAAAATGGATAGAAGTAGAAGTCAGCCGTACTGATGGAACACATGACAATACACAATTCACAGCGCATGATGATACAAAAATGTCATCCACTGACCGCATACATGATGATACAACTATACCATCTACGGATACAGTTCATGAAGATACAATTATACCATCCAACTGTCCAATAGCACAATACATGGAGATGCAATTATGCCACTCTCCGGCGCAACACTTGATAATATCATTATACCACCCCATGGTGCAACACATGGCGATACATTTGTGCCATTTTCCGGCTCAATACGCTGCATTTAAGTCATTCCCTAGCGCATCACGTACTGGCACAATTATGCCTTCCTAAGGCACAATACATACAATGCCATTATACCATCTCATGACACAACACATGGCGATACATTTGTGCCGTTGTCTAGCACAACACATGACGGCACAAAAGCACAATAACAGCACAAGCCTACACCGCCGTGCCAACCGGTGCCGTCGCTTGGCTGCTGCACATTTTGAAGAGCTGGCAAACACTTGCGTTAGTTATGTCTGTTGTTTCCTGTTAAAGTTGACGCTTTGTTTGCCAGTCTTGCTGGTAAACCATTATTTTTTTGGAGCTCAATGAAAAGGATGAATGTTTATTTCGACAGCCCTTTATTGTCATGGCGCAATTGCACCGTGGTTTGGGCCTCACATGAGCGTCGTAAGATCGGAGTGAAATTGCTGGTGGGAACAGCGCTGAAATGTTTGCTTGGGCGCGCACGAATTTGGAAGGCGCGGTGATTGCGCCGGTCAGGCTACTGTAATCTGGGTCTGGTTTGTTCTATTGAACGTTAGTACATACGAGTCGAATTGCATGCATAACTGTTAGTAAGATACACGTACTTGGACGGCTTATACAGTGTAGGTTAGACTAGTTAGAAGACAGTAGACGGGCTAACAGACCCATTCCCAGACAGTCTCCGGCATTTACGCTCCGGCCCTCTATGAGCTATTGCCATTACGCCAGAATCATAGAGATGCCTAGTGCAGTGATCAATCAACATCACTACGTACGTAGACATGGTACAAATACATGAAGCACAGCTTATCACTATGGTCTATCTTTCCGCACGTGTTTATTCTGATGATGGTGCATGACTTCGCGGGCTGTGTGTGCCCGGATGGGCTCTAGCTTGAAATTTTTAATTGTTTTTCACAGTTACGGCCCGCATAAATTCACATTATGTTTCACATTTGGAACCTCGGAGCTGTGCTTACTACATACGAGGTAACAATGAATAATTATTGCTAGGCTTCATAATTTTATTACTCACATTACAGGATAAATCATAAGGAAAATTTTGGTTAAAATTCATGCCATGAATCTATCTTCAAAGTCAATGGAAAGTCAGCAACTTTTACTGCAACTAAGAAAACATATCCGTACCATTGTGTCATGCCTTGTGAATACTATTTCTTTTTCTTTTTCGAGTACGTTATAAGAAATGGGACCGGTTCAATACGTTGGCAATCTATTAAAAAGAGACGTCGTTCGAAAAGTAGTTGAGCGATTACCTACATCAATAGGCACATATTGGAGCATCTCATTTCTAACTTTGAGGGTGAAATAAGTACCAAAGCAAAGATTCGGGATGGATTTGTAACAATGATTGAAGAAAAGTCGGCAAAAGAAATTATTGTATAACCCTTTTCTAAGGAATTATACATCTCGGTACATATCATTAAAAATTTATACTAGAGCACTCTGACAGCGCATACCTCCGCCAAGTGAAGCAACGGTAGAAAAAAAATTCAAATTGGCTCTGAAACCATAATTTTTTTTGTACAAACTCCAAAATCTGATCATTTGTGTCTTTTTATATTAATAATAGCTTGTTCAATTTTCTTGAAGATCCATTTATAACTTTTTGAGTTAAACTGTTAACAAACGTTATGACAAACATGCGTCAAACATACAAACGAACAAACCGATCTGCACCAAAATTTGATCATTTATGTCTTTCAACAATAATAACAATCCCTATAAATTTCACAAAGATTTATTCATTATTTTTTTAATTATTGTGCTAACAAGCATAAAATTAAAAACAGTGACAAACGAACGAACGAACAAACAAATCAATACCAAAATTTCGTCATTTACTCTCTGTTATATACCTAACAACTCATGTAAATTTCGTCAAAATCCATTCATAACTTTTTGAATTACGGCATCAAGAAAAATGAGGCAGACAAAGAAACACACAAACGGATGGACATATCTTCACCAAAAGTTAATCATCTGTTCCTCCTAACATACCTAACAATCGCTGTAAATTTCATCCAAATCGGTCCATAACTTTTTGAGTTATCTTGGTGACAGACAGACAGACAAAGGGACAGACAGACAGACAAACCCGACGACAACATAACCTCCTTGGCGGAGGTAAATATCGATCTCGTCTAACACGGAGAATGCGCCTAAGTGAAACATTCAAAAGCCTTCTAAGGATCCACCTGCCTAAAATTTTGCACCAATAAGGTATGAGCTAATGAGTAATATATTAATTTCATTATTCTTATTCATATCAATTCTGCTATTGTTAGTAACACCGACGAAAATGTTTATATGTTCAGTTTTAGTTTGCTCAAAGATATCATTCTATCAGTTTTTACTTTCAAAATAAACTAATAGAGTTATCCCTGAAATTCTTAATATTTTTCCTTCATTTTATACTAGCTTCCCACCAGAATAATAGAAAAAAATATCCGTGCAAGCCCTGACAGCACACAAACGCCTTATATTCATTAGACTTCCTTAGTCTTTCCCGAGTTTTGCCCAACTCTTGAGGGCTAATTTTTACAACGCTAATTTAGCTACGATAAAGTTTGTAAAAAAAAGAGCGTCCTTTTCTTGCGCCAGGAGAAGTTTTCAGCTGGAGTATTTACAAATTCCTTGCTTTTGCATGTTTGAAGTTGGCGCTGTTAGTAGAAACTCGGATGAAGTTGGTCGTGTAGGGAGCGTGTCTGGTTCTCATTAGACTGGGCATTATGCCAGCAATTAGCCTGCACTTGAGCCTAAACTTCTTGGCTCAGCAGCGTCATCTTCATTGGCTTCCCTTCACTGGGCCTTGCTGGCGATGATACAAATTCTGCTTGGCTCAGTAATTCTCAAAATACGTAAAGACAACTGGGCAGTGGGCATGGACATGTGGCCTCGAATGTTACGTCTTATATTGTATCATTGAGGGCTTCTATAACATTTATTTGGTTCAGTAATTTTGAAAATAAAGACAACTGGGCATGGACATGTGGCCTCAAATGCAATTTGCTAGATTGTACCTTTTGAGGGCCTGACAATATTTATGTGGTTCAGACAGTCTCAAAACAAAGGCAACTAAGCATTGGCTTGTGACCTCTGCATGGGGTCATCCGTCCAATAATGTCATTAAATTATCAGGACCAGTGTACAAATCCGATATAGAAAAGCGTGCGACGAATTTTTGCGTATTAATAGTGATAATTGTGTTTAGAATGTACAGTATTAGCCCGATTCCCTTCATTTTCTCATCACGTAAAGTAGAGGTTATGCTCACTCCATGGAAGTAATGAATTCTGCCGAAAATAGAAGAGATGGCGAGTACGAGAAAAAACTAGAACATCTTGAGGGAATCCAAATAATAGCCAAAATTGAATACATGAGAGAGTACAATTACCACAAACGACATAGCTGTCTCTAGGGGTATTCAATACAACGAAGATCCGAGCACTTCACAAACACATTTTTTTGGAAAATTCTGGAACGTATCACTGTGAATGAGCGGATTGTCGCCAGACACTCAGACAGAACTGGAAGGACTTGTGATATACGCATTCCAAGCAGAGATGGTGGCGAAGCCGTGGCGACAGAAATGAACGCTGCAGATCATCTGTCCATCTGTCTGTCATCTGATGTCCACCTTACCTACCTTACCTTACCTACCTTACCTACCTTACCTTACCTACCTTACCTTACCTACCTTACCTTACCTACCTTACCTTACCTACCTTACCTACCTTACCTACCTTGAGTACCTGAGAATCTTCGAAATCCAGGTGATGTTGCCAACATCACCTCACAATGCTGAGTGTCTTCTTCATGTTGGGTCGCAGTTAGAGACCAAAGAGAGAGCCAGCAGCGAATTATCTCCACAGTGCTTCTGACCGCTGACCGCTGGTCTATCTGATATTCTTCTCAAATGAGAATGTAGCAAATTTTTAACTCTGTAACTTTCATACCAGCGGCGTTTCGAATATTTTATGCAATTAGACTTTCCAGAAATTTAATAAAAATCTCAAATCATCAATACGCACTTTACTTTTTTTTTACCTGAAAAACCCGAAACTTTTTGAAGCCCAAGCTTGTGAAATTTAAAAATAAAAATCTAATAATCTTCTTTTTCAGCCATCGTCACACCTCGCCATTGGAAAATCAGAGGCATTTATCAGATATCTTCGAAAATATATGGCGGATTGTCGCCAGACACTCGAAAAGAACTGGAAGGACCTGTGATATCCGTATCCCAAGCAGAGATGGTGGAAAAGCTGTGGCCACAAAATATTCCAATAGCTTCGCTGTACGAGGAGCAAGATTGTTTAACAAAATGCCTC
>LQNS02278180.1:1332221-1354790 GCA_001587735.2 Parhyale hawaiensis | reverse complement strand
TTCTATTAGTTGCCCCCTGAGACGTCTTTGCTCGAGAGAGATCAGACCAAGTTCTTTTAGGCGACATTCATACGACTTATTTCGCAGCTGAGGTATCAATTTCGTTGCTCTGCGTTAGAGTAAAGGATGCTGTTCAATCCCTAAGGTCAACAGACGCATGTTTACGTAAAAGAAAAATAAAACGCTCGTTCGAATATAGGGCGAAAACAAACCTACGAGGCTTGACTTATCCGGAATTTAAGGCCGGTGCGCTGGCTTCGTCCAGTTGAATCGAGTTTCGGGCTTTGAATCGGTGGCTCTTGAAGCCGCAAAACAGTCTTACTTTTTATGCGGAATTTTCGGCCAACTCGACGTAACTGGATTGCTTCTAATACCGGGGCTACACTATACAACATGATGCGACGATACGCAGGTCGCACGTCCTTCATGCTGCCGTATCTATGCGACTAGCCTGATATATGTGTAGGAACGGCCCTCGACCTACACATTTTCTTATCGAGTTGTGTATGCGGATGTAAGGTGTAGCCCCGGGATCATGCCGAAGTGGAAAATTTTCTCAAGGAGTAGACTGTAGCTTAAGCTATGATATCTTACGTTGCCGTGGAAATTCCAGTATAGCATATATTATATAATTTAAGCGGATAATGAAGTTGTACAAAGAATTTACTGTGTTTTTTTTTCAGTAAACATCCATATTATACTGATTCATTACCTCCACCAAGGAGGTTATGTTTTGGTCGAGTATGTTTGTTTGTCTGTCACCAAGATAACTCAAAAAGCTACGAAAATTATGGAGATTGTTAGATATGTTAGAAGGAATAGATGATTAACTTTTGGTGAAGGATCTGTTCCTCCGTTTGTTTGTTTGTTTGTTTGTTTGTTTGCCGCGTTTTTCTTAATGGCATAACTTGAAAAAATATAGACAGATTTTCATGAAGTTTGCATGAAATTATTGTTACGTATATCACGAAAACTACACGACCAAATTGTTGTGACGATCTGTCTATTCGTTTGTTTGTGTCTGTGTTTGGTTACTTGCTTGGTACCAAAATAACTCAAAAAAGTTGCAAGCGAATCTTAAAAAAAAATACAAGAATTGTAAGTTTGTTGAATGACATACATAAATGATTACATTTTAAATTGGTGATGATAGGCTGGTTATAACCCGCAAACGAAGTGAGAGAGGTGATAATGTTTTCGTTGAAAATTCAATAATATATTTGTAAATATATATATTTGTCTGTCCACCCAAAAATGGGTCGACGGAGTTGAGCAATGTTCAAAATTTTAATAGGGACTTTGGTGGGTTGACCTAGATGCGACCCATGCCAAAAAATTAGGACTAGCTGGCCATCAATAAGGACGGCGTGGAAATTGCCTCAACCGCGATAGGTTGTCTTACGCCATGAGGCCCTCTATTTTTACCTCCGCCAAGGAGGTTATGTTTTCGTCGTGTTTGTCTGTCTGACTCTTTGTCTGTCTGTCACCAAGATAACTCAAAAAGTTATGAACTGATTTGGATGGAATTTACAGGGATTGTTAGGTATGTTAGGAGGAACAGATGATTAACTTTTGGTAAAGATATTTCCATTCGTTTGTTTGTTTGTTTGTCTGCCTCATTTTTCTCGATGCCATAACTCAAAAAGTTATGAATGGATTTTGATGACATTAACTTGAGTTGTTAGGTATATAACAAAGAGTATATGAACAAATTTTGGTAGTGATCCGTTAGTTCGTTCGTTCGTTTGTCTTTGTTTTTAATTTTATGCTTGTTAGCACAATAACTCAAAAAATAATGAATGGATCTTCATGAAATTTATAGGGGTTGTTAGTAATGTTAAAAGACATAAATGATCAAAATTTGGCGCAGATCGGTTGGTTTGTTTGTATGTTTGACTTATGTTTGTCATAACGTTTGTCAACACTATAACTCAAAAAGACATGAACGGATCTTCAAGAAAATTGAACAAGCTGTTATTAATACAAAAAGGCACGAACGATTGAATTTTGGAGTTGATACAAAGACAATTATGGTTTCAGAACCAATTTGAATTTTTTGCTACCGTTGCCCCACTTGGCTGTGGTATGCGCTCTCAGATTGCTCTAGTTCCCTATGTTATTATTGAAGATCTACTCAGGGATTGGGGCTGTTCCCTAACCCAGTTCGTCAAAAATAACTAGGTATGTTGAATTTGCCCCCACAGCGGGTTATGGTCTTGCGCCACGAGGGGTTCTAGTCTGTTTGTGTGTTTGTCGGAATGTTTGTGAACAACATAACTCGAAAAATTATCACCGGATCTTCAAGAAAAATTATGGAATCTGTTGTTACTGTCAAAACCTCGAATGATTTAATTTTGGTGTTGATACAAAGAAATAAATCATAGTTTCAGAATCAAATTAATTTTTTCATTACAGTGTGCTCAAGTTTTAATTTTTTTACCTTACAGTATGGTGTTTGCGGCGTGTTCTCGTACAGATAAGCAAAATCTGCACCATATCATACATATCACTAGCTGACTTATAGGCTAGTACTAAAGCTTTAGGTAAAAGCCCGTTGCGTTTTCAAGGACACCATAACCGATTCGGACTTTGAACTGAGTTTATTTGACTGTCACACGACCCCACCTGTACATGATGCACTGGAATTAATTTTATTGTAGTGTCAGATAATGTCAATTATTTTGATGGGGAATAATTCCCATCAGTTTACCTGTGCTGTATTTCGGCTACTTACTCAACTACGCATAGCTTGTATCTTAGGTTCTATGTCCCCCTGCTAGGTGTTCCAATTATGGGCTTCAGGTGGTATCGTGGTTAGAAGACGGTAGCTATCATTACGACACAGGGTTAACGTGGCTATCACCTACCCAATATGGTACTTGGTTCATCCCACAGTGTGCCAATGTTCTTACCACTCAGTTAACATGTAAGTGGTTTTGTTAAGTTGGCTCATATTGGTCCCACATGATAATTTCTACTGTCGTCAGAGTCAAATGGTGTCCTAGTGACAGCCACATTAGACCCGCTTAAAGCGACTACCTTGCGCCAAATGCCAATTAAAGAAGTGGGCCAAGGTGGAGCAGAAATAATAACTTCACCACCTTTTCGAGTTATGCCAGGTTTCGTGTCAACTGCCTAGGACATGTACGACGTTCCGTACATTTGAATTTCACATTTCGAACTTTCTTCAACACTCGCCATCGAACCCTCGCAAAGCAGAGGCTGTGTTCTGAAGCTCATTAGCTCTCTGCTCTGCTGCAAAGTTTCTAAACTTCTCTACAAGTTCAGTGTGAGTGGATATTACGCCGAATATCCTTCACCTAACAGAACAACCTAGTCCTGGGAGTAATGCTGATACTGTGTAATTGCTATATTGGGTATCATACTTCAGTTCTCTCCCACATACATACTTCATAAGAAACATCCGAAAAATGGAAGAAAATGACTTATGCTTCTAATCTATTTTAGAGGTAAACGTTACAAGGATGAAAGTTCCTTTTTTATCAGCAATGGACTTTTCAGCAGGAAAGGAAGTTTTTACGATGAAGACGAGGGCTATAATGAAGAACATAATTACTGTTTGCAAGCTTTCCATTTGATCCAAAATCATCATCAGGTAACGAAATTAAAACTAATGAAAGTGGAGAACCTAAAACTATACAAGTGGTATTCTAGGTACAGTAAATTAATAAATTCCTTATAAAACACAAAATAATATCAATGAACAATAATAAATCAGCAGAGCCTGCTTGATCATTCTAGTATAAGTTTGTGAATATAAATAGACTCTAAGGTTCGCAGATCAAAATCAGAGCATTTATCTAAAATTTTGAAGTACTCATTACTAATTGGATGATTATTGTCAATCGAATGATTTCTGATACTACTTTAATTCGGACTATGAGATGGTATTAATGTTCTAAACGATATTCCTTTATGCTGACATATTGTCACCTTTGGTTGTTTCTTTGTCTCCCCGATATGGGTCGCAACATATTGTCCGCATTGATATTTGTAGATAACGCAAGAAACAAGAGAAGGTGGCAAAGTGTCTTTGAATTTGAAAAAGTTTTGTATCCTGAAATCTTCATTATAGTCCTCGCCCTGACTTTCATCGTAAAACGATTCCTTTTTAATTCTCAGTCCCAATGACGGTAGAAAAATATAAAGACTTAAGTTGCCCTTGGTTGCAGAAA
Source organism: Parhyale hawaiensis (assembly GCA_001587735.2). Taxonomy (NCBI): domain Eukaryota; kingdom Metazoa; phylum Arthropoda; class Malacostraca; order Amphipoda; family Hyalidae; genus Parhyale; species Parhyale hawaiensis. Next base: position 1,350,594 of record LQNS02278180.1, on the reverse strand, counting down.
TGAGCTTATGAAAACGAAAATTTGGACATAATATGCGATTTTTAAGAGATATCGCTGTACCATGTTAAGGTTGGATCAAAAGCCTTTAAGACAGAGGCATGGCAACGAGAATGTATTTGCATAATCAGTCTCTCCTAGCAGACAGCGAAAAAGTACAATTAACCCAGTAATCACAACGAAACTTAGCAGCATGACCTCTTGGGCGTTGCTCTTCCTTCTTTGCCAGGTTTTATTTCAGTGAGGTGCCAGCCACCAGGAGACCAAACCTGTTGGCAACTATTTTTACTGTATTGCGAATCAAAGAAAATTTGAAACTTTAATTCGGCATGTTGAAAACCCTAGAGTGCACAAAAATGAACCCGCGGCTTTAAACTTAAAAGGGCGGTAGGTATCATGACATAACGTTCATAATGCATACTAGAGCCCGGGTTTATTGCAGTTTACGGCGTTAGCGTAATAAAAGCTAAAGTACAATAACTGCATTAACAGCTATAAATGCAATATATTAGCATAACTTGCGTTTCTTTATTGGAAGATCACTCCTGCAGGTATGAGACCTATTTTACAGTAAAGCCTAATCTGGAATGAGGAACAATAAACCATAATTACAAATTTTTGAGCCCTTTATATAGTTCATAATAATTTCCACGCGCCACCAGATTTCAGACGCCATGACAACTGGTTCCCTTACCTATTATTGTTCAACTAGTGGACCCTTGCGTGAAGAAATTCACACAATAATCTATATTTTTGCTTAATATAAGCCGGTGCAGAATCTTCTCTTCCTCGCTGGCTTCTTCATTGATCCTCTGTCGTTCTCTCAGCCTTTGGTCCTATTCTCTGATTTGCCGTTTCCACATTTTCCCGCTCACACTTTTCAGCAGCTCTTATTCCCTTCTGTAAACTTTCTGTTTAGAGTCTTTCTTGACACTGTGTCGCAGAGACACTTCATCTCTCTCTATTGGTAGCATTTCTTCGTTCTTGCGAATAGTCTCGTTCTTCTTTTACGTTCCCTATCCTCCTTTTTAGCTAAACGTGCGCCTTCCATAGTGAGAGGCAACGATAAAATCTTGTGTAAAACACTGCAATAAACTTGAATGCTACTCCAGTCAGCTTATATGTAATGTGAGTGCACCGTAACTACGATACTGTCTTTCAAACGCAAATATCTTTTTCACTGAAGTGCTGAAATTTTGGCCTATGAAGCGAAATCTGCCCCGTCAGAGCAAGACAGTAAGCTAGAAAAATAATCGTCGACTACTTGTGAAAAATCATCACCTTGTGAGTGCTCTGTTGGTCATCTGCCAAATTTGTACGTCGTGACCAGAGAGAAAAATGTTATGAAATCAGACTCCAGAACCTGAATACATATTGTTCCGATTTCGAGAAGTGTTTCAAACAAGAAGTGCATTCAGGTGAAGGGACAAGGATCCCAGTTTCGCAATTTTCTGCAACTTGGCTACCGATCTCTATGAAAAGATTATTTAAAAACAAAATGTGCAACCTGGCCTATGTTTTGCCTATCTATTTCCGTAAGAGCGGACACGAAGTGAATAGATTCGATTAGATAGGCGACAGTAGACGAACCAACAGGCCCATTCTCAGAGAGACACCGAAACTTTCGCCTCGGCCTTCTAAGAGCTATTGCCATTAAGTGAGTAGGATATAAACGACTGGGGGAAAGAGAAGAAGAAAAAAAAAGAAAGAAGAGGAGGGAGAAGAGTCTCAGCAAAAGAGACGATCACGAATGCACGAAATTATGATCAATAGCCGCTGATATGCGGAGTTAAAGATGTCAGACAGTGAAGTTGGAGCGGAAGAGATAAGAAAACATATTTAGGAAGCCCCGGAGGCCTTAGCCGTTAAGAGTGTGCGACTCCTGGAGGAGGAATCCTTAGCTGTGGGGGATGTTTCTTCCAATGTAAGTCAAGACGATTTTTAAACGCGTTGACTGATTCCGCACTAACAACGTCGGAAGGGAGTCTATTCCAAATGCTGACTATGAAATACGGAAAGAACTGCTGACTTAAGGTCGTTCTTCGAGCTTTGTGCTTGAGTTGTTGACCGTTGTTTCGCAATCGATCATTTAGGTCTCTATCAAAGAGTCCCGTTGTAGATACGTCGTTGAAGCCATTCAAGTACTTGAATGTTTCTATTAGTTGCCCCCTGAGTCGTCTTCGCTCGAGAGAGATCAGACCCAGTTTCTTTAGGCGACATTCATACGGCTTGTTTCGCAGCTAAGGTATCAATTTCGTTGTTCTGCGTTGGACTCTTTCCATGTCATCGAATAAATACACGAAGCGTTTTGTAATATTTGTATTTTCGGGGGGAGGGGTAAAAATACCATTGAGTAGCATAACCTGACTACTAAATTTCTATAACCCTTTTCGTTCAGGGGATACATCAATGGAACAGCTACAGCGAGATATTCGCAAGAATCATTCTTGTGTATGAGAAGAAGGGTCAGTTATCATAACCTCAATGTATACTGACAATTGGTACATGTAACTCTCGATTTTTACGAGAGATGGGGACCGGATGAAATCGTAATACTCGAGATACGTTCGCGAAAGTCGAGATAAGGTCACATATAGTGTTGCCAAAGGAAATTTGGGTTGTCCTACTAGACTGTCGGAGAAAAAATGTTTGAAAAATGCTAAATCTCTTTATACAGCAGAAAAAGATACTAGAGCAATATTTTAGAAGAAAAATTGCGTTTTAAATTACATTTCAATGATATTTTATCATAACATAAGGACTTACGCAGCACATTTAAATCTATAGAGTTGTTTAAGGGAACGGTAATATAAATTCTATATTTTTATTCGTTCATAAAAATTTTCAAGTACTTTTCAAAATTTTTTCAGCGCTAATTTTCTTCTTAATATGTAGTGAGCAGATGACGAAACACTGATAGAAGCAATTTGTTTGTTTCAATTTTTGATTATTTTGTTTTTTTAACTTCTGAGTAACAGTTTGTTTTACTGCTACACATCGATCAACTTACTAGCAAACCATAATATTTTCAGTAGGTGGGTCTATAACCTGCAAAAATTTTTCACAGCGTCTGTGTTAACGCTTTTTTTGGTGAAAAATACAACGATAATAAACTGAGCTACTTAATTTCTTCGTTTAAGCAATATCACATTTTTAGACTGATGCGATTAGTCAGAATATTTTGGACTGAAACAAGTTGATGTTTTTGAAAACGCTGATGGCTTTTGACATGCGATTATAAAGCAATTATTCAGACTTGGGAAAGAATTTATTACTTTTGTTATTTGTATTGTTCATTTTTTTTTTAATGTTGGTATAGTTTTACTTACCATGCATTGTATATCACAGCTTCCTACAGTTTCCTCAACTTCGTATCAAAACTGTCGTTTGTGGTTAGAAATTTTCCAGTGTTAGCTTTATTGTACAATCAGGAGGAAGAATTCTTTTATTACATAAACACAATGCACTGTATAGGTATGTTAGCACTTCGTTAGTTCAACATGATCACACGTACCCATGGCTACATTACACAAGTTCAGTTCAAGGTTCCAACGGACGTGAATCATAGGATTTATGATTTTCTGTAGAAAAAGGGATAAATTGGTTTAAAATTTCTACATTATTGCTTGCACTAACTATTAAGAAATAATAAAAAAAGCCAAAAAAACTAAATATTCTGTTTTGATGCTGTTATTCCTGCTAGATGCCGAAACCAAATACATAATACTAACATAAGGATGATGCTGAACAACAACGCCAGAGCATTCTGAGAGCGCATGCCTCCGATAAGCAAGGCAACGGTTACGAAAAAAATAAAATTGGTTCTGAAACGATGAGTTTCTTTGTATCAACACCAAATCTAATAATTTGTGCCTTTAAACAGTAATAACAGATTCAGTAATTTTTTTGGAGATCCGTTCAAAACTTATTGAGTTATGCTGCTAACAAACATTATGTCAAACATGAGCCTGACATACAAACGAACCAACTGAACTGAGCCAAACTTAATCATTTATGTCTTTTAATATTACTAACAACTCCTATAAATTTCATAAAGATCCACTGATTATTTTTTGAGTTATTGTGCTAACAAGCAGGAAATCAAAAACAGTGACAAACAAAGGAACGAACAAACGGATCATTACAAAAATTTTGTCATTTACTCCTCGTGATATACCTAACAACTCACGTATATTCATAAAAATCCGTCCATAACTTTTTGATTAATAGCATTGAGAAAAATAAAGCAAACAAACGAACGGATGGACGGATCTTCACCAAAATTTAATCATATATTCCTCTCTACATACCAAACAATCAATGTAAATTTTATCGAAATCCGTCCATAACTTTTTGAGTTATCTTGGTAACAGACAGAACTAGAGCACTGAGAGCGCATACCTCCGCCAAGTGAAGCAACGGTAGCAAAAAATTCAAATTGGCTCTGAAACGATAATTTTCTTCGTATAAACTCCAAAATCTAATCATTTGTGCCTTTTTATATTATTAACAGCTTGTTCAATTTTCTTGAAGATCCGTTCATTACTTTTTGAGTTATACTGTTAACAAACGTTATGACAAACAAGAGTCAAACATACAAACGAACAAACCGATCTGCACCAAAATTTGATCATTACAAGCATAAAATTAAAAACAGTGACAAACGAACGAACGAACAAGTAAATCATTACCAAAATTTGGTCATTTACTCTTTGTTATAAACCTAACAACTCATGTTAATTTCACCAAAATCCATCCATAACTTTTTGAGAAAAATGAGGCAGACAAACAAACAAACAAACGGATGGACATATCTTCACCAAAAGTTAATCAACTGTTCCTCCTAACATACCTAACAATCTCTGCAAATTTCATCCAAATCGGTTCATAACTTTTTGAGTTATCTAGGTGACAGACAAAGAGACAAAAATACAAACAACCAAACAGACAGACAGACAAACACGACGAAAACATAACCTCCTTGGCGGAGGTAATAACAGACGGACAAACCCGACGAAAACACAACCTACTTGGCGGATGTAATAAGGGAGAATTCGAATCTGGTCTGCTGAGAGTTACTGGAACAATGCCTACATGCTATTAATGAAACGATATTCACACCATTTTCCGTTGAGAAAACTGTTGGTTACAGTAATACTAAATCTAGCATTAAAACTGCTAAGTTGTTAACACTGGGTCACAATAATGTAACAAAGAAAAATGTATTTCAAGCATGGACGATGTTAAGTAAGCCGGAAGAAATTTTTCGTTATTCTATAACAGTATAAAGGAAATATACACAAAAGCAATTTATAGCATATCTATTGATTACTCAAGAAGTTGGTGTTATAGAATAAACAATACTAAATAATACATTACTCATAGAAAACGCTTAAAATACTGGACAAATCGTAATATTCGTGAGTAGGGAACAGATTTCGTAAAATTTTAGGTAGGTCCGCAAAATTACGTTCGTAAAAGTAGAGAGCGTAAAACTTCGTGACACGTAAAAGTTGAGAGTTGAATGTACTTGGAATTGATAGGTGTCCGTTAATCCACTGACATGCGATTCCTGTTTACTATGCCACCCTTTTCGGTCCCTTCAATTTTTGCGGTACCGTACTTTATTTTTCTTGTACGGTATCCTATTTTTTCCACCCCTATTAGTTAGGTGCAATAAGACTAATTTTTAGGTGCAATAAGAGCTAATTTTTGGTGCAACAAGAGTAATTTATAGGTGCAATAAAAGCTAATTTTAGGTGCAATAAGCGCAATTTTTGGGAGCTATAACTGCAATATTTTAAGCGCAAAATATCCGGGCTCTAATGATAAGTTCACTTAATTTCCTCATACATCGCAATTGTGAAGCTGACACAATTCTCAACTTTTCTCACAGATACAGTAAATCTGGCGTCATAACTTCATCCTAGATTTCGTCATTACCTGGGACACGGAATGTTTATGATCTCTCAAGAGAAAAGAGTAAATGAATTATTATTTACAATTCCACCTCTACAAAAGTCACAGGCAGTACACTATTTTGTATTGTTTCTTCCTTAGTCTGTAGTTGTATAAAATATTAACGCAAAGCTGACGCCAAAGCATTAACGACTGACTGCAGACAGTGATGCTTCTGTCAAAACTACGTAATGGATTCGAATGCATGTAATGTTCATTTATAAAGTGAAACATGTATACTTCTATAACGCGCATATTTTAATTAAGACTGTGTATCATAGAAATGTATTCAAACATCCCTCCTCTATGAATAATATTCAAAGTTACTGTACTAACAGCTAAAAACTCCTACAAACAAATAATTACATCGTTCCAGTATACAGAAATGACGGTATAAGGAAGTGTTAATATAAACAAGTGAATATGAGCATTCAACGCTTCACTAAGCGAAAAGAAAACATACGTGGAATTTCTGGTAGAATATTGCGGAATTGAATTAACATTCATACACTTAGGACCATCATTATATTTCGCATTTTTCCCTACTCAGTGCTTTCGGCCTTATTTGATCATAAATTAATTGAATGATTCAGTGAAAAAGTATCTCTTTGCAACCGCAGCAGGTTGTCAAAGCCAAGTTATTTTAGCAAATAAACAAGCCCATATAAGACTTTATGATCGTGTGCTGTGGTTTGCTGGGATTGTTGACATAACGGCAATAGCTCATAGAGGGCCGGAGCGTGAGTCCCGGCTCCTCTCTAGCAATGAATCTCTTCGTCCGTTACTGTCAGGTGTCAAAGTTGATTTAACGGGATGTCGGCCGGTAATGGAATCATGCATAACTTTATTACTGGTAAGACGAGTACCGACCATAGTTGTAATTAGAAGTGGTTTTCCTCGAACTTATCAACTGAAATATCAACTAGTAACAAGTTCAAATTGTATAAATTTCTTTTGCGCTGAACACTTCTTATCATGAAAATAAAATCGGCAAAGGTCATTGTCCAGATCGTGCATGATATGTAACGATGAAGGATTAGCACTGTAGCAGTGTCTCTGCTGATTTCCCTAGTTCTGAATTTTATTTATTATTTTCCCTCTCCCTCTCTCTCTCTCTCTGGAAGCGATAAGTTAAGTTTTACGGCATGACTTTCGCTCGTTTTATCACTTTCATCAGACAATAAAATCGTTTTACTTACGCTGCGTTCGCTTGGCTAGCTCTCTGCAATATTTTCCAGCAAAGCCATCGTTTAATAAAAGACCAATTTTAGGATTCCAGTAACGATAAACAAATTGCCAACGAGTCCCTTTCAAAACTGACTCAAAGCTAGTCGTCAAACTTTTTACAGTCGCTGCGGAGGGTCTCGACGNGTTTAATAAAAGACCAATTTTAGGATTCCAGTAACGATAAACAAATTGCCAACGAGTCCCTTTCAAAACTGACTCAAAGCTAGTCGTCAAACTTTTTACAGTCGCTGCGGAGGGTCTCGACGCTGGCTCGTTCTGATTTTTGCCGCAGTGTGGCGATGCGGCGACTAAAATAAAGAAGTTTTCCTACGTTTACCTACCCTCTTGTTTGCCCCGAAACCAGCGTAGGAGAGTTTTTTTCATTTGTGATACCTGAACAAAAAGTAGTCCGTGCTTCCACAGTTTTTTTTTTTTTTTTGTACCTAGCCGGGTCTCGTTAGGAAGTGCAGCATAAAAGGCCCTTTAGTTTTTGGTGCTCGCGAGAATGCGAAACAACTAAGTTTGGAACTGCTGCGCATGAGCAGTTTTTTTAATATCTCTGGACAACGTTAGCCTCCGCTTGTGGCATGTTGCTGTTGGATGTATCTGGGTCAGCCGATCTGCTATGGTTGCAATAGCAAGAAATTAGCACTGATCACCTGCTTCAATTTTTAACAGTTTCAAGATCAAGATTTCTACAGTGCGATAATTATTTATACATATTACCCCTATATAATTTTCTTGTCTTTTCGGATGGCTGAAAGCACTAGTATTTATATATTTTGTAAGGCCCCAGCGGCAGAATTGGTTGCCATACCATAGGCTGTGATAGCTGGTCCGCAATTGTACCCAATTGTACTAATAATTAACATACGCAAATAACCGATATTTACCAATTCTCTCTCTCGACAAATAATAAACTGTTAACCTAAAATTTCGTAAAGTGGGTGTCTTTCATACTGCTACAGTAAATATCACTGCTATGTATTTCTATATACATTTTAACTATAAAATTAATCAGAGCAGGAATACGATGGGCAAAAAACAATAAATCAGTAGTTGTCACCTAGTTGAAGGATGGAAAAAAACAAGCATAAAATAAGACTAGATGTGACTTATAATGCTTAGTCTTCGGAAAAACTTTTTTCTTTGAAATATATATAGGTGAGATCAATACAACTTTGTCATGCCGTTTCATAGAGCTTGCGTATTATATGCATGACTGCAGTAATATTTGAAGGGTTCCATTCCTTACTTGCGCTCCCGACGGATATTTTAATACTGCGTTGTTAACTATAGTTAGTTTTCGCAGCCTTCATACATGACATGATTCAGTTAATTTCTCCTCTTTATCAAGTTTCCCTATTGCAGCCTAAATAGCCCTACACTTCGTTTAACGATATCAGAAAATACGTCTTATCTATAATTCGCTTCATGTTTACTTGTGAGGTCCAGGTGGCGCTACGCACGTCATTCGAGGCGTGTGAAGGTGCTATTGGCGTCGGTCAGCAGCGAGAAAAACATCAGTGAGAGATCCCCACAGTGCACGAAACCATTCACAATTACTGTAATTGTCCCATATAGTAGGCGTGAATCCACTATTTATTATTTATGCTCTTACAGTAGTAGCCTTACTAGTGTAAGAGGATGACTTAAACTGTTCCGAAACATACTTCATTACTAAGGAAAGAGTTTGTTTACACATACCGAAATTCATTTTAAAAACTGGTAACATTGCGTCTGCTGGACCGACTTGTTACTTCAGCCAGGAGACTGTGCGCAGAGAGTGATCTGGTGTATCTGTCCCAGGAGAAAGAGGTGGCCGGACTCTGTATGTTTTTTAAGGTGTACAACAATGAGAGACAATTGTTGCATTCTTCTGTCCCTGTCCTCAAGGTCTTTAGGAAAATTACACGTGCTGCGGTTGACGCGTACTCCTTCATTTTGGAGACTGTTCGGTACCGAACTTCTTAGTTCATTCGGTGTTTCCTGCTCTGGTCATATCAGTTTTAGCAATCAATGCCGGCACCTGCTTTCGATCGTGTAAGCATGCAGGCGTTCAAGTCAGCTGTTGATGACTTTTTAGTGGATTTTCCTGTGCAGAATTTCGGGCTTCCCGGTGTTGCATAATGCTTCGCTCGAGTTGCACTACCTGTCCGTTGTGGCCTTGGCGTGAAGTTTTGATAATAATGAGAATCTTTACCCTATTTGCACCTGGCTCAAAGTGGTTCTTCATTACCAGGTTGTAGTATTCAAATATATAGATGACGTTTACGCTCATATATCTTTGGTGATGTAAATCTTACCCTAGAATTTAGACAACAAGCTAAATATGCATCGTATATTTCTACAAGGAAAAAACTATCTGATGTAGAAACGTCGATTTTATAGAAAAGACACGCGGCCAATACTGACGATGCACTTCTCTGCTTGCAAGTATTTGAGTCACTGAAAATAGCGTCGCATCGGCAGACTTGCAATTTGATGTTGCCGGGATTTCGTCTGAGGAAATTTGTAAACTATTTTATATTTATGATATAGTTTGGTTTTATTTTTCTACTTTTTATATGTTTGGCAGCTTCAGCACATATTGGATGACTACCTAACTGTGAGCTCATCATGCTATGGTGAATACTTTACGAGATGCGATGTGGTAAAAGTTTCTGGTAGCAAAATTACACCCTGCTATGAATAGTGTTAACACACCAGTTCCCGGAGCGCAAGTTACCTGTTATTCTGTTAAGAGGTATACTTGCTTGAAAGATACCTTTAAAGAATAGGAAAATTCTGATTTTGAAATGAGAGTAAACGGCAAGTTCCCAGTAAAACTTGGAAGTCACCTCAATTATTGACCAGTTGCAGGAAATTGTTGGGGATGCTACTGCCCTCACAAAAAAACGTCTTGTAGGTCGATACATCGACTGAGAAAAGGAAAGTGAAGATCGCAAAATTGATCCAAAGAAGAGGCAATCAGCTCAACAAATGCAAAATAGTGATCCGGTTCAGAGATAAGTAAAAGTAAACTGTAGGAAAAAAGAACTGAAATAAAAACAAAGGAGGTTGGCGTTCATATGCATGGATTGGCAGTCTCCATTATACCTCGAAATATTACAGTAAGTGATATCTCTGTTCCCTGAATACCCAAAGCGTTTTGTGAATCCGAGTTGACATGTAAACAAACCTCTTAGAAGAGATTGAGGATGAAGAAGAAGAGATTTTGAAACGATCCGTAACCGAAAAAGACCCCAATAGATTCATTAACAGGATCTCAAGAGTATGACCAGTCAAACTAGTAAACACCCGAGACGCTCTTGTGGGCCACTGAGGTTCAAGTCAACGAGGACAGCTCTGACAGTGATGGCTGCCAATTTTGGGAATTTAAGAGATTTGTTTTCTAATCAAAGCATAGCAAAAGGAGTACCATCTATATTATGATTCTGCTTGAGGCTCCACCCGCCGTCCATCCGTCCGTGTGTCTGCACGTTACGCTTTTCAATGTAAGATGGGGGAAATTCAACTTGTAAGAAGCTCTGATTTTCGCTGGAACAAAGTTCAACCATAGCTGTCTTCTTTAGAGCTTCTAGAAAAAAATTTAGTCACTTGCAAAGCAAAGACATGAAGACCCATTCAGTCGTATCTTATTTACCGCTTTTCAGTTTTTTCACAACACATTATGTTCGCTTTGCTTTTGGCGCCTGACGTTCTTAATAGGCCAGCCAGATATGTAATTAGAATACGCTGCAGTAGAATAGGAGGAGTCAAGTTCAAATTATAGCTGCTACTTCTCGCAGGTTTTAGGCATAAGATTCACTGTCGACTTGAGACATTTTTCAACCTATGTAGCCTATGCATGATGCAATTCCGAGGACATCATAATTAAAGAACAATGTTTCTTTTCTGTTGAATTTGCATAGGTTCCTTCAGTATCAGATAGGGGAAACTAGGATGATACGGGTCTGAGATTTGACTGAAGAACATTGCTTCTGCTCTGTGGAATTTGAACAGGTTTCAGCTGCATCTATACCAGCGTCATCGGATGGGTACGGAGAAACGTTCCCATCTTTCGTTAAGCATGATTCGTCTAAGGCATTATCTTTGATAGAGTTTTTTATCCTGTCGGGCATAAGCTATGTCACATATTTTTCAAATGAATTTTTTCTTAGCATTTCGAGGGACACAGTCCTGGTTGTAAGTTTCATTCCTTTCGTGCGTTATCCAGTTCACTGATGGCGATGACACAGGTTAGCCAAAGCTGAGGGAGCTCTTGCAAACGCGCAAAATTTTTTGCGCAAAAAAGCACCTCCCTATTCACACGTGAGAATGGTCCGTTGGTCAAAAAACTTCGAGCTCCGTTCATCCAAACTACGTTGTCATGGCTACGGACTGAACAGCACGATAAAAACACTTCTGACAAGCAAATCTATACTATAATAAGAGAGCTGTCTGTCAGTCCGTCCGTCCGTCCGTCCGTCCGCTGTCCGAAGCCTTATTTTCCCCTATCTAATACTGAAGAAAAAAATTCCGAGGTACCCAATTTTTTTGTTGCGGAGAGGGTATCTTGGNAACGGTGCTACGGGTGATGTCACTTAATTACGTCTCATCTAGACTATCAACCCTTTTGTTAAGCTGAGATGTTTTCAAATGTATATTTTTATGACTTACTCTTCAAAAGGGTAGCGTTTGGTGCACTAGTTAGTATAATAGATGCTATCCAGTGCCTTCAAAAGTAACGCTAGGTATATATATATATATGTATATATATATATATATATATGAAAGTATATCTTGAAAATAATAAACCATTACGGCCCCGAAAGCAAACTGAACGCCCTACCCTCCGTTAGATGTCTCTGGTAGAAAGGAAATTAAGAGTGTAATCTAAATGCAATACGATATACATAAATAACACTGAATAAACGATCAAGAATATGTACTGAAAATGTTAACGCTATCTATGGCAGTAGCCTCGGCAGTAGCTCTTTGCTTCCTGCTAGTGGCTGTTTATTTACAGAATTTCGTGCGTTTGACCAGGTAATCGAGCGCAAAAGTGCTGCATGCTCCATCCCAGAATTTTGCGCAAAGCGAAAGTGTGCAGGTTTTTAGACGTCGATTTCGAGCGCGAAACTTGGATACTCGTTCTTTTGGATAGCGTGTGGCATTGGCATTACGCTTTTTTTAACTGAATCTCTTAGACATAGTTAAGACTTCACTCTGAGCTGACACTTTTTTATATTGAATTTACATTTCTGCCAAATCTCAACGCTTGAGGTTAAACAATCGATTGGTTTCCAGGTTACAGTAAGCCCTAAGAATTTCCGGTGAATTCTTTTGACTGAACTACATTTTCTGAGTGCTGCTCAACGTTTGCCGATATTCGCAAGGGAATATTTTGCTCTCGCCAAATTCATGGCTGCACAACTTGCGTTTCATTATATTGGAAGATCATCCCTATTTTACAGCAAAACCCATACTAAGAACCGGAAGAATAAAAAAGCTTAAAATAACTGCCGTCATTTTTGACCGCTGGGCCTTCTGGCGTTATTTACGGGGTAGGTTAGGTGAGAAGAGCTGCGTTAGGTCGAGCTAAAATTAGTTATGATACAGTAGAGTAGGATTGATGAATTTTACAAAGTAAGAACGTTAGCTATAATCGTGAAATTCTCACGGGTCACCCTCGGGTTAAGTTAGTGTACACAATATAATTATTACATTAGGTTAGACAGACATTATTGAGATAAAAAGTTTGTCAGGGTTTAGTGACAGGCGTTATCTTAGAAGGAGATTGTTACGTTAGAAGAGCTGCGTTAGGTTTAACTGGAGTAAATTGCAATAGCGTAACGTGTTCTCTATAGTCCTGATATTCTTCCTTCAGACTTTTCTGTACCCAAACTTAAAGAACACCTGAAGGGAACACGAATTGAAACAATTGATGTTTCATTATGTTGCACGAATCACACCGTGGGCTTCTATGGAGGAAGGCTAAAGAGGTAGAAACATCACTTTCAGAAGTGTATTCGTTTGGCTGGAGACTGTATTGAGAAACACCTAACAGGTATTTCATTGTTAAACAATAGTTCATTTTCGTGAATTATTTGGATAGCTACGTAGGTATATTAAGCTGTTAGATTTTTCATTGTGAAAGTGCAAAGAAATCTGAAGCCAACTTTCAATGCATTGACTGTTTTGAATAGAATTGAGTGAAGCTGTGCTGCCGCTGCGCAGTCCCTCTCCAGTAGTTGTCTCTGCTCGGCTTACTGTATCGCGATGATACCTGAGGTAGGGAGGTATGAATAATTAAAAGTGTTTTATTATAATGTTTTTATTAAATTCATTGCAGACAAAATGGAGGTATGTTTGTGGTAGTTCGTTGGCTGCTTAGGAAAGAAATGATTCTATGTTATCAGAGTAGGAGAGACCGCCGCCACAGCTGATGCTCTCAACAGAAAATGAAGCAGCAGCCAATAGTGACTGCAAAGCATCCTTCGTATTGTTAGGCTGGATAAAATGATCATTGGAATAATAGAAATTCAACCACAATGTTTCCAGTGAACCAATATAATAAGAATATCCATCGAAATTTTATTGTAGATATGTTCTAAATTAATAAATTATCGCTTTATTTTGCGGGTCATAGTCTACATAAAGCTAAGTCACCTGCCAACACTAAGTTCGAGGACACATTGGAGGATCTGTCGAGCTTTCACCCCTAGAACAGCTTAACTCCTTGATTTTTCAAGAGCTGCATCACCAAGTACCCTTGTTGAATTGGAGCATCGGGGCAAAATCTCCTGCTTAGAGAAAAATAATTTTGGCAGGCTTACTTTAAACAAGGACCGTTGCTAGGCATTATGGTAAAAAGTCATCTTACGACTGCAAAGTTGAATCAGCATTCGATTTGCCCAGTCTCTACCAAACCGCCGTGAACTCCCTAATGCTGGATACTGTCAACGATACAGTCGTGGAAGAGCTGCCATCAGGAAACCTCAACAGTTTCATCGAGACGTTTAGAAACTCCTGAACAGGTGTAGAGGTCACAAGGGCTTATCAGCTGATCAATAAAAACCGTGCAAATTCTATGCCGAATTCAGCGATTTACAGTACTAAGCTACCACTCATGAGCTGCCCCCCCCCAATCTCCAGAACTTAATATACAATCGAGCACTTCTAGTCAGCCCTGCAGGCGAATTCGGGATCGCTACCCTCCACCGTTCTGTACACTACACTGCACTTTCCACGGCATACAGCAATGCAACATCGAACGGTGAGGGGAAGTACGGTGAGTGATTCTCAATTTTGACTCTCTTCTCATACTACGGCACGTCTCTTGTTCTTCATAATGTCAGATCTTGAAAATTCTGGAATTAAAGCAGAGAATCCTAGTTAGATGTATAACAATCAATTATTATTATTATCATTATAACTAGTGCACCAAACGCAACCCTTTTGATGAATAAATCATAATATATATATAGTTTGAAACATCTCAGCTTAACAAAAGGGTTGATAGTCTAGATGAGACGTAATTAAGTGACATCACCCGTAGCACCGTTGAAAATGAACATGTCCAAACACGGGCATGCAGGCAAGCGCCCANCGCAACAAAAAAGTTGGGTGCCTCGGAATTTTTTTCTTCAGTATTAGATAGGGGAAAAATAAGGCTTCGGACAGACGGACGGACGGACGGACAGACAGCTCTCTTATTATAGTATAGATTATTGTTGTCTCTCTAGAAGGCGCAGATCTGGCAAAAGAAACAGCTCAAAGATTCCTCTAAGTCAGGTGTCCCGCAACACGGGGTGCTCGCACGAATTGGGTCGCAGATGAATTTTTAAAGGGAGCGAAATCTTGGCTTATTTCTATTTTATTCATGAACTAAATAAATTCGTTTCTCAAATTTATTATAAACATCATTCTTCATCATCACTAGCACTATCAGTTTGGGCTGCCGTGGCGTAATGGCAAGGTTCCCTCCTCTGGATCAGCAGGTGCCGGATTCAAATCCTATAAGCATCACTGATTCAAGGCATTAAGGGCATTCGGTGAATAAAAGGCCTAAGCTCCAGAAAAAGTCCTGAGATTAGCTGGGCACCGTCCAAGCCCGCAATCCTTACTTGAGAGATGCGGGAGATCGTGACGTAAAACCGATTCAGTAGTATTAAGTTTGTAACGGGTGCGAGAAGATATTGAAAATATTCTAATGGTGCATGGCATGGCAATGGTTGGGAACCCCTACTGTTAACGAAGTCCACCTAGCCTATCGTATGATGATGGCTCGTTCGGTTGCCTTGCCAAAGTCTAAGCCAAACCAAAAACTTCAGGCGGGTATCTTGGCTTCCTACTTTTAAATAGAATTCAAGTCGTAAACCTTGGATTAGTTATTACTCCTGCTCCATAAAATTCAGTTTTCAGCCGTCTCGGTGGTAATTGGGTTACTTTTAACTCCTGCAACACTACTTAATGTGGTGAAACCAACGCTCCTGTCAGAGTTCCAGATGAGTGAGATTAGTTTAGATGGAAATTAAGAGCAAATCGATCGCCTCCTGAGCTCCTGGACAAGTCAAAATAGTTCATAAAGCTGCAGGAAGATAAGCTCCGAATTCTTTGAATTTATCAGGTGTTCTAATTTACCGTTCAACCTCAGTGATTAGAAACGTGACCACAAGCGGCGGTACTGAAGATGGTCCCTTGCAATTTCTTTTCTTTTAGTTGTGACAGTCTGGCAAGTGACAGCGTGGTAATATTTGTATTATATTTAATAAGAGCTCAATTTCTAGAGCACCAAAAGGCACTCAATCTACGCTAATGGGTGTAAAGTAAACAAAAAAAAAACTATATCACTCTGGCTGTAACTGCGCACACCAAAATTTGAAGTTAATTGCTAAAACCGAATACAGTTGATGGAGATTGGGGCGCTCCTAAAAGATTAAGTGAGTTGGCGTTGGAACTGAATCGATTCGCAACTTTATTTAGCGCTGGCAATTAGCTATCCAATTATTTAGTCATCATCTAACAGCCATAGTCAAGCGATGAATGTTCCAATGTTTCACGGCCAGCAAAAGCGTTCACAAACATGAAAAAATGCCAAGAACATGACGTATGTAGCGTATTTTTTTACGGTGAATTTTCCTCGTAATTTCCGACTAGAGCGTAGCCGGCATCAAAAATGATAGCAAAGAGTTTCACCCACATCGTTTCATTGTTTATGCTCATGATCTGTACATGGCAAATGTCCCTTTTTTTCTATTAGGAAAGAAAGAAATATAATATGAGCGTTGGGAAGACATGAACATAAATGGGTTTAATATGCTATTTACATTAGAACTGGTGCGGCCGTCAGTACGAGCGCATGAAGAAAGAAAGGATGACGCTCGTGGTATACAGAGGGTCCCCGAAGAATGAAAAACATAACAATGCAATGCATGCCTATCTCTGAATTGATTTGAAATTTTGTAGGAGTGCTCTGTTGATATACCTATGGCTTGGAATGATAATACCCTCACTATAAGAGGAAAAATCATGGCACTGCACTGACCATGCTCCAGTGAAACTACTACAGTTCTGCAGATGCATTGCGATTGGTAAAGCGTAAAGTTATATTTTTCGGTCTCGATAAACGTACGTGCCCGTCTCAAATTAATGTATAATATTAGTGCCTATGAGTTAGTTTTAGAGCCAATTCTTGCTTAACCTTACCCGTTGTGCTCTAACCTGACCTATTCATAATTAACCTATTTTAGCCTAACATATCTTAACACTCACCTTGAGATAGGCTGCGCACTCTAACAAGACTCATTTTTCTTTCTAGTCGTTGGCAAGTTAAAATGTTGCCTAGCCAGAACCTGTGAAAGTTATCTATACCAGAAGCGTCATTGTTCGTATTTATGTACCGAGACTTTGACCTTGGCTATACAGTGTGAAAATTGATAAACTCTGAAAAACTGCAGCTTAATACCAACACGTGTTCCTAAACCCGCACCATGCATAGATGCCCTGTTTTCCCCCCGTACTGTATAATAATGAAAACTTACCGAGCAAACGGACGAATAGTCTAAGAAACCTCAAGCAGAATATACTGATATACATAATTATACTCAGACGAACTGATACGCATGGAAAGGAAAAGGGTAACAGCATCGCTCATTACACTCTTCTACAGTGATATATCTCTACATTCTCTAAATGACAATAGAAACATAAACTTTTTGGGAAAGTAAAGGCAAAATTTATGGCCTTGATGGTGTTGCCCCCATTGCGGTGTGATTTCAGGATGAGCCGGATTCGGGTGAGGTACTCCCTCCGAATGGAATCTTTCATCGTTCTGTGGAGAATGGTGTTGTACTCCATGACACCCAGGTACTTGTAACCTGTCTCCTCGATATTCTTGATGGTACCTTCTTCGATGAAGATTCCCTCGGACGCAGTAACCTCTCCCCTTTCGATGCTAAGGACTCCGCACTTACTGCTGCCGAGCTGCATTTTGATGTCATCAGAGTATTGATGGACTATGTTGAGGAGCTGTTCTACTTGATCCTTTGATTTCGCTTACAGCTTCAGGTCGTCCATGTAGAGCAGGTGTTTGAGCTTCATGGTACGACTGTAGTTGTAGCGCTGGCCGGCCTTGGTCAGGGTCTCGGAGAGGGGGATCCTGGTCAGGACAAAGAGCAGTAGAGATAGGGAGTTGCCCTGGAAGATGCTCCGCTTGATGCTCACCTCGCCGAGGTATTTATTGGCGCTTGTGAGCAGGGTCTTCCAGTTGGGCATGATGGTCGCGATCAGATTGCGGATGTTGCCGGCGATGCCGTAAAATTTCCAGGCATTCCAGGATCCAGCAGTGAGGGACCATGTCGAAGGCTTTCTTGTAATCAACCCAAGCCATGCTTAAATTTTTCTTTGTTGTTATTATTATTATCGAGGGGATTTCACGACCCAATGATTGGATCGGTTGAGCGATGTTGAGCTCTACACTCTGGCACCGGGTCACATCCCGCGACCTAAGGCTCAGAGCACTTTGCGAATGATGTGCGCTGTTCCGAGTAGAGCGCTCTTCTGGGTGAAGATGGCCGCACTTGAGGTCTCGGAGGGCGGTCTTGAGATTCGTGGACATGGCCCCCAGAGCTCCGATGACCACTGGAACGACGTCGACCTTCATCTGCCACAGCCTCTGGAGCTCGATGGCAAGGTCCCGGTACTT
>LQNS02278180.1:1317751-1332138 GCA_001587735.2 Parhyale hawaiensis | reverse complement strand
TCCGGTCGGTTGGCGTGAAGTACACGATCGGTTTCCATCCTCTTGTCCCAGTAGATCTGCACGGCTTCGTTTTCAACCACGGCGCGGGTTCGTGCTCGTACCACCTCTCACTGACCGGGAAGTTATGGATCCGCAGAAGGGTCCAATGAAGGTGTCGGGCAACTTTATCGTGCCTGCGCTTGTACTCCTTTTGCGCCAGCACTCCGCATTCGCTTATCACGTTGTTGATGGTCTCATCCGAGCTCCTGCAAATTCTACAGGTAGAAGGGACGTTTCTCTTGTCAATCTTGTTTTGGATGTACTTGGATCCGAGGGCTTGCTCTTGAGCTGCCAGGATTGTGCCTTCTGTTTCCCATTTCAATTCACCCCTCAGAAGCCTCTTCCGTGAGTCGGGGACTATTTTGTCCTGAACAGCTTCGAGGTACTGGCCGGATATATTCATGCTCTTAATATTATTATATATTTTTTGTCGATCAAATTCTGGTAGCACACGAATTACTGGTTGAAACCGTGAGCAGAATCTTTATTTAGAATTTGACTACGTTACTGTAGCACCATCTGCCGCAGTGCTCTTTATCTCTCTAGCTCTGTGACGTCATAAAATCCAGAATTGGGTAAAACTTTTCTTTTGTTCGAATGGGAAAAAGAGCATATCCGTGCTACTCTATTACAACCATAGTGAAAGTCGGAATTCAATAATACCATACTACTACATATACACAGCAATGTAAGGATACTTAATTTACAAAATGAAGTGCCTAAATTACAGTTATATCGCTCTGACAGGCACAAAACAGAATCAGCCTCACCTCTCAAAGGCTGGGGAAAACGTCACTTGTTGCTTAACGGTCACTTTCCTGGAGAATTTAACCTGTAGCGGTATCCAACTTACTGCATTGACAGCCAGCAGCGAGGTGTTACTAAAATTCCCTCAACAGCAAGGATTGGTGCAGTGTAACCCACTGCACTTCACTCAAACCGTCCCTTATTATTGATCTCTTCAGCATTTTCGTCCGACTGAGGCGCGGCCCCACCGAGGTGGTTACGCAGACCGGGGCCTGCAACAGTTACCTGCAGGATCGAAACGCCTCAACGTTTTCCTCCATGCGGGCAAAGAGGGCGGTACTCAAATTTCCCTCATAGAGGCGGTCAACAACAACAGAATCAGAAATAAATGACGTGCATGTGGCTACAGTAAGGTAAGAAGATGTAATTGTTAGAATTAAACAGCTTTGCCGCTCTCGCAGCTGCAAAATGAGCAAAAGCAAAAGCGTGTACTTAGCGTTGCTACTAGGAATACAAAATTCTAAGGAATGAAGCAACAAAATCATTCTTTCTCGTTTCGCTACGGCGTCGCAACGAGCAGTCAACGGTCTGCATGCTGCTTTGTGGTGAGCTACAGCTTTTCAGCTTCACTGAAGATAAATCAATTGCATATTATTATAAGTCAAGTTGAAATTGAAGGAAATAAATCAGTTTAATTTCTTTTAATTTCAACTTATTGATATTAATTTAAAATTGATTTAGTTTAATTTGAAGCAACTGAATAAGTATAGCTATACATCCAATCAAAGACTTGAATGAAAATTTTTTTGGCTCCTTCCGCGAAGTTACAACGCAGCAGGCAACGATATAAGTTTTGGGCACTGATGAAATAAATTGATTCCCTATATAGAATTGGAAGGCAAACTAGGATTCTCTCGCTGCGCTGCATACAGAACTGGAGAGCTGTGAGAGCCCTTATACCTCCAACAAACAAGGCAACGGTACTAAGAAAAAAAGATGCAGACAAGCATACGGTCGAACGGATCTTCACCAAAAGTTAATCATCTGTTACTGCTAACATGCCTAACAATCGCTGTAGATTTCATAAAGATCCACCCATGACTTTTTGAGTTATCTTAGTGACAGGTAAACATCCAGACAAACACAACCAAAATATAACCTCCTTGGCGGATCTAACAAGACATCAGTTAAAATATCGTTAGTAAGCTAAAGGTCAATTCACACGCTCGGCTGCCCTAAGTTCATCCTGCGTAGCCACTGAAAGCGTTCTTGTTGACAGTAGAAATGTGCATAGCTTTCTGACCTCTAACTGAAAGGCAAACAACTTAAATGGACTACTTGTAAGTTTCAGCAGCTTGATATCTTTGTAAACTATAGATACAGTAGTCTAGTCTAGCCAGCGATTCCAAAAGTTACTTTCATGCTAACAAGGCTAATCGGTGGCTGCTCTTTTGCCGGTATACTGCAGCTGCAGATCAGATACTGTATCGTAGGCCACTTTTTAATGGCAGGGTGTCTCGATCTGAGACAATACTTTGTAATTCATTAAGTCTTTCTACACTTCATATATTCAACTCAAATTTGAAAAGATGTCAGAAACTTTATTTGTAGCATTTGCTTAGCAAACTCGTTTCACTGTAAGCATATTAGCAAATCTTTAAAGGTAGATACAACGGTGTTGGCAAGAATACGACAAACTATTCGGATGTTGTGAAGTATGAACTCAAAGAAAAAAAACCATCGTGTTAACGTGCCTTAAGGCTACATAATTCCCAGAACTGCATAAACTATTACACATATACTCTCTTTCACTCCAGCAGTACAGCTCTATAGTCAAAGACTGCAAATTGCCAGCCCTGAATACCTTATTGCAAAGAATGCATGTACAAAGTTATATTTCTCCTCTCTCGTCCTAGCAAACAAAAGTCTATACTAAGCAATAAAGTAAGAAGCGGCGAAGACAGTGTTCCTATGACTTCAGAAACAGTACTATATAGCTACATTTCTCTCTTGCCCCTACAGCCCTATAAAGCAGTCAGAGGTCTGTGTACTGCAATAAAGTGGGTAGGAACGTAGTGGTCTGTGAACTGGAACTCCAATGTTACAGGTCGCTGTCACCCCTACGCAGGGTTGACATTAAAAAACACACATAAAAAACACACCCAAAAAAAACAGCCGGTATTGTTTTTTTGTTTTTAATGAAGCATTTTTGAGCAAATAAAAGCTATATAGCCGTGAAAACAGTTTAAACTTATTCAACACTACTACTAATTCACATATAGCGTTATACCGTACTTGATTGTACACTTCTAAAATATGTTCAGATGACCTCTGTAAAATGTACTGGAGGGCCAAATTAGCTCAAAAATTCCAAATAAAAACTGATAACTTCAAAGTTCAAACTAATCAAGGAAATGTATTTATTAGTTAGAACCCCTACTGTCAGAGCGTATTATTGATGGACAGCCTGATTGAATCATCAGTTACCTAGGTAAGTATCATGGTATATTTTACAATTTTGTCATCTGAAGCTTCAACAAATGCAATTGTTGCTCAAGTCTGAATTAGGCTACATGCAGAGATTGAAATGTTAGTGGGTCTTACAGTAGTGAACACAATGCTTACATCTGTATTAAGTTTTTCCTAATAATTGTAGTCCCAATGTTAATTATAAATATTTTAGTATTGTGTATCTAAATTTCTAAATCAGCTCAAGGAATCCTTGAGAAAATGCAAGATTTCATGTGGACAATCAAATATTTTGTAGTTTATACCCTAAACAACATAGTTAAGAACTTATTTAGCTCTTTCTTACTCGTAAATCTTTACTGCCCACAACCCTGAAGAGTTCTTTTGTACAATAATTTATTGGTTAGCAAAGTAATTCATGACTACATTTCTTTGGACAGTCGACGTGAACTATATATATACAGTACTGCTCTTTTTATTTATTTTATATGCTTATATTTAACACCATATTTTCGTCATATGATGTGATCCAAGCACAAAGACTCCGTTTAGAATGTCACATCAGCACACGAATGTTTTTTATCTCAGCATTCCAGCCGAAATGAAAAGGGCCTTCCAAAATATACCCCTGTGGATAGTGCTTTGCTTAAGGTACTAGGCTGTAATTTTTTCTTTCTTGAGTTTGCTTCACAAGAGTTTACAAGGCGTAATTTATTGGTTAGCAAAGTAGCTAGTTCATGATTATAGTTTTTCAGCAGAAGACGAACTACTGCTCATGTTAACTTCGTCTAAGGTAGTAGGTTGTGCTTTCTGACTTTCTTGAGCTCGCTGGTCAGGAGTCTAAATGACATAGCTAATATTTCACCCTACTCCTTTGAAAGCAATGCCTTAGCTTGCACGAGTTGCACTGCCAAAAAAAAATTCACCATAGTAAATACTGATTGCATAGCTGTAACAGCTTTTTTCTTTCTGAGCAAGGTAGGTTCATGTAAAGTTCATTTAAAACAAATGTTTAACAATTTAAATTCAGTCATGGTCAAAGAAACTGTAGTCCCAAGAATTTTAAGCGTTTTGCCATTCGCACTCATGTGCAGCAGGATTAAACTGCTTCAGTGTAATTTTTTTTGGGGGGGGAAATCAGGTTTTGTGGCAGTTTTGACTGCCTAAGAATGAGATGACATTAGGAAAAACTGAATAGGACACTACAATGAATAAATTTTTGTGGTAATTTTGGCTGCCCAATGGCTAATGAAGTAACTACATGAAAGGCTATCTTTGCAACTACTATGTCCCCACATATTTAGTTAGCCTTTATACTTAAATCTTTACAAACTAAACTTATAATGGTATAGTGTTCAAGATGAAATACAAGTATTCCCTCTAAATGTTGTGGTTGAATAATTAGGCTTTGAAGTGCTGAGAGTGTCAACCTTTTGCCATGTAGAGGGTATTACACAAGATATAAAATAGCAGTAATTTTAGGAGTAGAGTGAACAAGAAAGCCTTGTGAGAAGAATCCTTACGTAGTCGGGTGGTTGAAACTTTTGAGTCAGCAGTTTTGGCATTTTTCACATCTAGGTCAACTCACCTGACTACCTACAAGAGATTGTAATGATGGTTAAATTCCTTCAAGCAATTTTTGGGTAAAATGATATGCATAAAATTATACACTTATGCAAACAAATATAGCTACATTTAGGACGACAACATTATCACCTCTCTCACTTCACTCACTGGTGACAATCCAATTCCTATTTTGTTTGTGGGTGATAAAAATAGTTTAATTCGATTCCTTGATAAGCAAAACACTTGCAACTTCTTTGGTTTTCAACGCTGCGCCCTACAGTACTACACACCATTTAAAAAATTATAGCTCATCAATGTAATTAAGAAAGGAATCGGACCAACGATTAATAGATAACAAATTCGTACCTCCCTTCAGTCAACACGCCAGTCAAACGCCAATAGCCTGCGATAAACAAATCACATTAGCCAAAAACCTAATAATAAATTACATTTCTCTCCTACAACTACAGTACAACACAGCAATCAAAGGGATACAGTATATATGATGGACACACTGGCCCATGGAAGGAAACAACAAAGCTAGAGTTCGCAGTCACCAGTACAACACATGCAGCAGTCAAAATAAATGTGTGCTGCAGGGAGCAGCAGTAGCAGTCCGGCGGGCGACTGTTGCGGTCCGTCATGGCAGGTCGTTACGACGTTTATGTCCGTCGCGCAGCCAAAAGCAGCCGTCTTTCCTTGTAAAATACGCCCCAGTAGCCAGCTTTTTGCCGTGGCCCTGACGAGCTACGAGATGACTTACGTACGGTTCAAACGGGCCATATTCCTGCAGGAATTTTATGCATGAGCACTGAAAATGCAAGCCATGGCCGCCCAAAAGCTCTTTTTGGACGTTTTTTGGCCCCTTCTGAACAGATTACCAGCTGGGTTGATCATTAATTAATTTAGGTTGACTTGGGTAATCAGGGCTGAATCAGGAGCATAAGCGCAGTAGCTCTTCTAGAAAGTTATTTTGTTATGGGATTAATGTGATAATACGTTAAGTAGTTCATTGTAGGCCTATGTGCAAACCTATAGCTATAAGACATATATATGTATACAAAACATAGGTTGTGTAGTTTTTATAACGCCGTAAATCCGTAACGTATGCCGAGCCTCTCACCAGATTCCCCCCTACCCATGGGGTTACTCTGGCAAACCCTATCCTAGTCAGATCATCTTGGGTTCCCCTCCCGAGTGTTTAATGAATGACTTTCCTCGGGGAATGTTGAATCTGGCTGCTATTTATGACGATAAGATTAATTTGTAAGATTGGGTAGGTTCGTTATACAGTACTTCCCCCATCCGCTCAGCGGGGCGGTCGGCAACTTATCCTATGAGACTGTAACCGATGGGGAAGAGGGGGCACGGAAAGAACCCTCCGAACAGATGTTCTTTCGTCTTCTTCTCTTTTGTTATCGTTTTTAACGATATGAAATTTTTCCCATGAAGGATCTGTGAAGTCTGGATTTGACTTCTCATTCCTTGTATTCTCCTAATGGCGTTTTGAACATCAACGTAGACGCGTACGATCGATTATTCTGTTTGTGCTCAACGATCTCCTTTTCATAATTTGCTGTAGAATGAGTCATTAATTAAACCCATAGCCGCATGTACAATTAAGATGGTATGAAGATACCGAGTTATAGTTTGAAATATTGATTTAGGGAATGGATGCGTTAGGGTTTCAAATTTCATGATTTGTTACTCGTCTACTTCCTTTTCCGTTGTTAACAAATCTTTTCATTTCTAAGACTTGGGAGCACCCTAACTTTTAATGCAGCTGCTCGGTTACTACCGCCTATATACTTGTGGTCTTCACAATCATGTAGTTCCTGTGATCCCGGGATTGCAAATAGAGAGCGATTGCAGTGGTAATATTGCTGCAGCATCTACACAACCGCAAGTAAACAACTGCTCAATTTTACGCAAATTCATTTGATTAGAAAATGCATTGATTTCAATACCAATATAGTTTTGGCATTCAGAAAATAGAAACCGTGCTAATATGAGGACGCCTCTAGCGAAAAATTGTAGTGGAATCTACAGCCAGAAAAAAACGTATAGCTGTATCGTTCCATATGTGCCATATAGTTCAATAAACGTATTTTAATTTAATTACAATTCTATTGGTTTGACAGTTTGTTTACTCAGAAATGCGGAAAGTAATTGATAAGGGAAAAATACAATTTCTTCCTATAACTGCAAAACGAAGCTAAATGTGTGAAGTAAAATTGTACATTTATGTTTATTGCAAGGTATCATGAAGTTATTATTACTGTACGTAATATCATTGATTATGCTATCATATACCGTATATACCGTACACTTCAAGCAACATTTTTCCTATGTGGTGAATGAGGCAAACTACTGTAGCTACCATTGGTGTTTTGATTTCATCATTTACTAGCTATAGCTAGCTAGCTTGAGTATTTTATCCTAACGTTCACAAGGAATGTCTACCTTCAAATATATTTCAGTGTTTAACTGACCCACATTATTAATATACCGTTATTGTGTTGTTGTTGTTGAGCTAAAAATAAAATAACGAGTAGTTCATTGGAACAGAACTGACCGAACTGCTCTTTAAAAAATGGACCTACCGAGACGTCACGGCGATAGTTCACATTAATGTATATTATATAATATGTATATATATATGCATTTAAACATTGGTGTCTGCAGCACACTGCAGTGGACGTTACAATTAGTGCTAGGCTTACGAAAAAGTAATATTTTATTTAGGCACCAAACGGATGAAGGGAAACTCGGTACTTCGAACACTGAGAGAGGCGGCATGCCAAAGTTTCCTTTCCAGTTTTCTGCTGAGTGTAACAGAATTTGAAATTCGAGATACTTGCGTGAACTTCGAGAGCAAAACTTCATATTAAACTTGCATCGTACCTCGTATGCCTTTTCGCTCGCTAAACTTTTAAAATAANTGGTCGTGTTGGCCTGCAGGCTTTCAAGTCGGCTGTTAATGGTTTTTTGCTGGATTTCCTTTAGCAGCGTTTTGGGCTTCCCGGTGTTGCAAATGCTTCATTTGGGTTGTTTTACCTGTCCGTGGGAGCTCAAGCGCGAAGTTTTAATAATAATAATAATAATCAACGTAGACGCGTATGATCGATTATTCTGATTATGCTCAACGATCTCCTTTTCATAATTTGCTGTAGAATGAGTCATTAATTAAACCCGTAGCCGCATGTACAATTAAGACGCTATGAAGATACCGAGTAACAGTTTGAAATATTGATTTAGGGAAGGGATGCGTTATTTTTTCAGATTTCATGATTTGTTACTGGTCTACTTCCTTTTCCGTTGTTAACAAATCTTTTCATTTCTTAGACATTTGCGAGCACCCTAACTTTTAACGCAGCTGCTCGGTCACTACCGCCTGTACTTGTGGTCTTCACGATCATGTAGTTCCTGTGATCCCGGGATTGCGAATAGAGAGCGATTGCAGTGGTAATATTGCTGCAGCATTTACATAACCGAAAGTAAAAAACTGCTCAATTTTACGCAATTTCATTTTATTAGAAAATGTATTGATTTCAATACCAATATATTTTTAGCATTCAGAAAATAGAAACCGTGCTAATATGAGGACGCCTCTAGCGAAAAATTGTAGTGGAATCTACAGCGAGAAAAACGTAAAGCTGTATCGTTCCACATGTGCCCTAGTTCAATAAACGTATTTTAATTTAATTAAAATTCTATTGGATTGACAGTTTGTTTACACAGAAATACGGAAAGTAATTGATAAGGGAAAAATACAATTTCTTCCTATAGCTGCAAAACGAAGCTAAATGTGTGAAGTAAAGTTGTACACATTTGTTTATTGCAAGGTATCATGAAGTTAATATTTCTGTACGTAATAATATCATTGATTATACTATCATATTAATAGGTATATACCGTACACTTCAAGCAACTTAGCATAAATTATTCAATTTTCCCTCTAATAATTTTCCCTATGTGGTGAATGAAGCAAACTACTGTAGCTACCATTGGTAATTTGATTTCATCATTTGCTAGCTATAGCTAGCTAGCTTGAGCATTTTATCCTAACGTTCCCAAGGAATGTCTACTTTCAAATATATTTCAGTGTTAAACTGACCCACATTATTATTATACCGTTATTGTGTCGTTGTTGAGTCTAACGTGAATCGCCTAATTAAAGAACCTTGTAGATAGCACGTACTTGATGAGTGGGAATGCAAAGGCTGACGTTTAATCGACAATGTTGAGATTGAGCTTTAGAACTCTTATATCCGATATAATTATGTATTTTCATAGCATTTTTAATCTATGGCTACAACGAAATCACATTTTATACTGTTCGTAATACCATTGTTAGACTCCGAAGCAGGGATTAAGTAAGGTATTATACCGTATTAATTAGTCCCAATTACTCCCGATAAGGTGTGCCTCAATCTCAGTATGATTATATAACAGTACACTATTGTTAATTGCTCGCTTGGCCAGTTGATTGATCCCTCTGTCTAATTTGAAGGATCAGACCAGAGAAAAATAATCCTCTGATAGGCAGCTTCGAGATCCGTTACCGTAACATCTATTTTTTTATTATTCTAGGCTTCGAGTACTTTCGGAATACTTGTACGCAGGAGTATGGATGTTAGGTTGTACTTTTTTCCTTCCGATGCCGATTTATTTCCGTGCGGCTAATGCTTAAGGCGAGGAGTACATCAACGAAAGAAGAGGAACAAAAAAGACATTCGAAAACAGAACGATGAAGAAAAATGAAGGAAACGGGGGTTTTGACCGAGTAATTATTTTCTGCCGTCATTCAATGCACACCAACCACTTGTTAAGGAAGGCACAGTTTACCTTTTTTTTTACGAATTTTAGGAGCTGTATTCTTACTTATGCAAAACTTCTAGTCTGTAAAAATTGTAAAACATTAATACTGAATACCTAACGTATACTCTGCCTTCCCTTCACGGATGCAGTGCTTATACAATTTAGTACAGAGAAATCCAATAATAGCTACTTTCGATTTTTTACCAAGCTTTCGAAGTGACACTTTTTCAGGGGAAAAATTAACTTGAACCACGAGGCTTTTATTAATATCCTGTAACTGAGATACACTGTTGAGATGAAATTATAATAGCAAGTAGTTCATGAGATCGGAACTGCTCTAAGCAACAGAATGGACACAGCGAGACGTCAAGCAACGATTCCTTTTTGTATACAGTATATTTATATAACTATATGGATGAAATTAATTCCCTATTCATTATTATTGATATTCCTACCAATATTCCAAAGTTTTCTAAAATTCCCAATTTTTTCAACATGCGTTTAACTGAAATTTGTCCCACGGTTAATGCCCTAGCGGCTTCGGCGACTATAATATTGACCGCCATCTTCAGGACGCAAAAACAGAAAAGCTAAAAAACTAGATGAAAGACCTTCAGAAAGCGAGGCATCTGCGATGTCACCTGCTTGAGAGCTAAAAGTCGCATGAAGCCAAATGAGACCAGGGTCCTATTTACAAATGTTAGTAGTCTGCGGGAGCCTACGCTGTGACGGCATCCCCGAATAGCTTTGAGACTCGACTGTATCAGTGGATTGCGTGTTCAGGTAAGGTTTGTTTTTGAATGAGCAATCATTCGGTCAATTGTAGCCTGCTGTTGATTCGTTCTTTGTGTGAAACTTTTACTTTGTCAACTAATTGCTGGGTAGAATGAGTTTCACCATGGTTATCGTTTGTATGTGTTCGGGGCCCACCCCTGGCTAAATGAATGTTTAATTTGCGAGATAATGTGGTTGTAGTTAGGCCAATATACGAATTTTGAGTTTGGAACGCACAGTCTCCAAGGGTGCATTTATACGCGTATATTACGTTGTTACTTCCAGGGGAGCTATGGAGGACTTTGGTTACTGTGAGTTACTAGGTTGCTTATTGTGCTGCTGCTGCTGCTGTAATATAATTATGGTTAGTTTGTTAGTTGCAGTTTATGAGCTTGGTTGATGCAACGGGTATTGTTACTTACCATTGCTTTGATGATACGGTAATCGGTAATGTAACAGTAAGAGAAGGGATTTATGTGGCAAAATGCATTCCCTATTGGCTATTCTTGTTGAGGGCCGGTTAGTTCAATGTTTATGTATTGCTAGAGAATGAAATCAAAAAGTTCACTGGTTACCGTTGTTGATCAGATTCTATTCAGGTGTCGTGTTGTTTGATTGGAAATTTTCCAGTGTGACGAAGTTTTCTAAGCACGGTGTATTAAAATCATGACTTCGCGTATGTTGTAAGTGTGTGGACACTCACTGCAATAATTAAGGTAAACACGACCGTTTGTGGGCTTCTGATAAACCAATGTGATGTAACTGTTTTGGCCTGTATCAATGTAAACTTCTAGGAATTAATTTTGCTGCTTATGTTAACCTTGTGCGTCAAGGTTAGTACAGATTGGTTTTAAAACGTTTCTTTTCAGTATACTAAGTGACTATATTTTTTCGGTAACTATGTGTACAACAATCGTTAAAGAACGGCGGTAGACTATAGGCTTGAAG
The DNA here is from genome assembly GCA_001587735.2 of Parhyale hawaiensis. Lineage (NCBI taxonomy): Eukaryota > Metazoa > Arthropoda > Malacostraca > Amphipoda > Hyalidae > Parhyale > Parhyale hawaiensis. The sequence continues at coordinate 1,320,774 of LQNS02278180.1, read as the reverse complement.
TTTGGGTTTAACCCAGAATTTTCGAAGTGAGTTTTGTAAAAGTTAACATAGTCTACAACTAAACACCCAAGGGCGAGCTCATGCTAACACCGTCTGCTTGGAGGTAAAGTATACCATCAATGTGCTAAAGAAGATTTTGGTCAAGTAATCCAAAAGTAACTCTTAAGTAATTGCAGTGGGAATGGGGATGATGGCAGTGGAATAGTAGGTTGGTTATATGTACACTTTGTTGCAGATAATACTGGTAGTTTTTATGGCAGGAACATTGATGAACAACGACTCAACATCCAAGGATGCTGGGAAGCCTTGTGGTGATGTAGCTCGCAAAATATACAGAAATTCATCTTTTCAGCTAATGTGGTATATTGCTGGTTAGTATGGAGTAATTTAGCGGTGAAATTACTTGCCACTTTGATACGTAGCAGTAGTGTCCTGCGTGCCGATTGGACGCAAGGGATTTCCATGTCTATTGTCTTAACCGAGACGCAAATATAACCAGGATGTAATTCCTCTACTGCGGAATTGAAAATCGGTTACGTTTGATTTTGATTAACGGAATTTATTAATCTGTATACTTGTAGTTTTAGTTTGTTAGCTGAGTTCTTGAAAATACGTTTGAACCTGCTAAGGCCGTTCTGAATATAGTTTGATTTCCTTTACACTCTGTTATGCCAATGGTAAGTAAAACATTGAATGTATCTGCTCATCGAACTATGAGGTCCGGATGCCCTTTCAGTGGTTTGGCTGCGAGACGTAAGCTTTTATTTAGGACTTCGCTGCTATTGGTGTTCCTATTTTTAGTTACGTCTGCCATGAGCTGATGCCTAAAATGAGGATTAACTATGATAATGGCCGCTTTGCTGGGGTTTCAGAAGCTATTCTATAGTATTTCCAGCTCAACTAGGCCTGATCCGTAAAGAATAAAATAAATAAAATAGGTTTTGTAATGCACTGTAATTACAAAACTTCATCAGATTGGCAAATTTCTCATCAAACGACACAGCTCCAGAAATAGAATCTGATCAATAACGGTTATCCTAAAAAAACTTTTTGATTCCATTCTACAGCAATACATAAACAGTGACCGAACAGGCCCGTAATAAAAACAGCAAACAGAGCATAATTTCTGCTAAAAAATCCCTTCTCTTACTTTAACAATTCCGATGAACGAATCCTCAAAGCAATGGAGAAAAACAATTTCCGTTGCACAAACCAAACTGATAATGTGCAACTAACTATACATTACAGTAGCAGCGCAATAAACAACCTAGTAATTCACAGTAACCAAGGTCCCCAAGTAGCTCCTGCGAAACAAACAAACAAGCGTAACATATGAGAATGGATGCACCTCTGGAGACTGTGAGCCCAACCTCAAAGCTCAACAGTTCCGTTACATATTTCATAACTCCCAAATAGGCTTGTTCACCCGCACTGTAACTCGTTGCAGTAACAGGTAACATCTGGAATTTTACCCTATTTGCACCTGACTCAGGAGGGGGCTGTTCTTTATCAGGTTGTAGTTTTCACATACAGATGTAGTTTACAGCCTTATAGCTTTACAGATGCTATGAGTCTTAAAAATGTCGATTACAAGATAAACTAGCACTCCTCGTGGCGTAAGACCGTCACCCGCGGTGGGAGCAAATTTTATCGCCGTCAGTTTTGTTGGCCAGCTAATCCTAGTTTCTTTTTTTTCTGCATGCGTCACATCGGGGACAGCCCACCCGGCTGACTGCCAAAAATTATGAACATAGCTCAACTCCTTCTCCCTCTTTCTTGGTGAACAGCCATTTCATCGTCGTCAGTTTTGGTGGCCAGCTAATACTAGCTTTTGGGCATGTGTCATATCGAGGACAGCCCACCAGACTCCCTGCAAAAAATTATTAGCATAGCTCAACTCCTTCGACCACTTATCGGGTGGACAGACTAAATATGTATATATACGTGAATATATATATATAGATATACTTAAATACTGTATTTAACGAAAGTATTATCACTTGTTTCGCTTCGCTTGCGGGTGATAATAAACATTCATAACATGATTTGATTAAAAAAAATAACTGTTTCTATGTAAGCCATTTTAGCAGCGTATTCATACACAGAGAGAAATTTTGATGCACTTAGGTGCATCAAAATTACGTGCATTTTTGTCCCAAAACCGGAACACGCAAATGCATCATAAGAATAAAGTTCATCATGATAATGCATATAGGGTCGTACGATGCACGTGGCACCTATGATGCACTCATGTGTTTCGGTGTTGTGACAAAGCCGATGATGCACCAAGCTGCATCAAAAACAGGTAAAACTCGATGCACCTGAAGAGACGAAACTTTTAATTGCAAAAGCAATCTGCGTGTTAGTATGTAACCGCGTCTCGCTTCGCACGTGAAAGAAAACTACAAAGCTCTTGTTCACTTTCTTTTTGCAGAAAGAAGTTTTTCTGATTGAAATTTGTGTTTCTCTCTGGTGCGATGACACACCAAACTACGCCATGAAACACCTACGTGCATCCAAATTTTTCTCAGTGTACAAGCTTTTAACGAATATCCAGTTACTAATGAACAATGTTTGCATGTAACTAAAATAACGAGTAGTTCATTGGAACAGAACTGACCGAACTGCTCTTTAAAAAACAGACCTACCGAGACGTCACGGCGATAGTTCATATTAATGTATATTATATAATATGTATATACTAGTGGACCCGTGCGTGAAAAATTCACGCAATAAACTACACGTTTGCCTAATGCCTCTAGGCCGGTGCGGAATCTCCTCTTCTTTTATTTACTTCCTAATTTTCTTCTTTTCTTCATTGATCCTTTGTCGTTCTGTCATCCTTAGGTCTTCTATATATATAGACAGGCAGAAGTAACATCTTGAATAAAAAAAACTCCAACAAACCTAAACAAAATAGCAGCTTATATACAATGTGCCCGCTACGTAGCCAAGATACCGTTGATACCGTCTTCCCACCTCAAATATCTGTTGCATTTGAGGTACTCAAATTTTGACCTATG
>LQNS02278180.1:1301039-1317596 GCA_001587735.2 Parhyale hawaiensis | reverse complement strand
GAGTGTAACAGAATTTGAAATTCGAGATACTTGCGTGAACTTCGAGAGCAAAACTTCATATTAAACTTGCATCGTACCTCGTATGCCTTTTCGCTCGCTAAACTTTTAAAATAAAAACAAAGGGTCTTGTTTTAGTCATAACTCAGATTCTCAAGGCACTTCGCAGTCAAGCAAGTCTTGAAACGCAAGCGTACTGAATACAGTCCGTCGGAATTTTTAAGTACCTTCAACAACTTTATTCTCTCAACGTATGCAAAATATATCAAGTAGGTGCTTATCATTTGGATTTCTCTATGCATAATTCTTGTAAAAAGTAGCCAAGCGATTGGAAAATCTTCCGAAATTATGAGCAGAACAATTATTGCGAAGATACATGAAGGCCATAAAAATCCTGTACAGCACTAACTTCTACCAGCAGAACCTTTTTCAATCATACTGGGAAAAAGCCGGAATACTCAAAGTTAGCATTAGCATGTCTTCTATACCACAATCTGTGTTGCATGAAATTCATGGCTGTATTCCGAATTTGTCGGTGCTGACCTGACACATGTTCTATGCATCCGTGAATGAATTTCGGAGTGTTTTTTATCTCAGCGTTTTTTGAGTCGTTGTGTTGGCCAATGATCTCTCTATTCAGCCTATGGGGTTTTCCTTGCCCGTTCTTTGACATTCGGGTAAGTTGTTTTAAACCGGTGATGATCCTTGCGTTCTACAAATAGTGTGCTCATGCTGGTGACCGTTAGCAATAATACCTTGTGGGCGAGCATCTGCGATCATATGTACACCATGTCCACTTGTATCGTGAGCCTGCGTTAACTTAGTCACGTATATATGTGTTGAACAGAACCTATCTGAGCCTATTGCAAACCAACATACTGTATTCTAACCTAACCTAAATGGCCGCATGCAATGCCGGGTTCATATGAGGGCTACGTTTCAATACCTTTCCTTCAGTGGGGCGTATTAATTCACAACCATTACGCGCGAAAATGCTGCTCCTTGCCTTTGAAGAAACTATTTCGAGATCGAGTGACTCGCACAGCCGATCACAAATTAGCTGTTCGGAAAACACGTAAGCAGAACAAAATCCCTATGTGGCCGGACCCACATACATGTTGGCTGTACTGAAATGCGTTCGTTGGCGAACAGCATAAAACAGACACAAGGACCTCCCTCTCCCACCCAAGCACTGGCTCTGCCGCATCGTCCATCATTCACGTCGCTTATAAAAACTAAGAGCTGCAGCTACATCTCACTCTCAGGTCAGTTATTATCATTATTATCGTAGCGGTAATTGAAAGGCCTTCCTCTCAGAAATTCTTACTTTGAAATTGTTGTCACATTATCGTTCATTATAAATTGTAGTGTGAATAATTCTGCATGTAACGCCTGAAAGTAACTTGCAGACCAAGCCCTTCAGAAACGACAATTCAGGTTTGATATTTATTTTCTTGCTCAATGACATCACTTTAGCGACTGTAGCATATCTAATTAATAGGGAACATTTTCAGCTGTTTCATGCATGCTACGAATTATGAATAGGTACCTCATGGTTACGTCGGTGAAATGGAGCACGAGTTGAAAATACTTGCCGTCGATCGATGAGCATCACTGAAACATCCATTGTATCAGAGATATTAGAAGACGTGAAGCCTTTTTGTCTCATTAAATGTATCTGGTATTGTTATTTGGCATTTCTTGATGACGTATGGCTGGAATAGCATGATATCACTATAAAATAGTAAGTAGAATGTATAACTATGTGGAAATTCTTCCATGTAGAACATGAAAATAATTGGCGGTTTAGGCGTACTAGCCGGTTGTAACGAATGTTCAGGACTGCTTACGTTATTGAGTGGTTGCCTGCTGCACCACTATGCTGGCTATAATGGTTACTTAAAGCAAACATGCGTTAATCGGTCTCAGTGTGCCTTATTCAAGGGCTTTAAAGAACTTCCCAATCGGTAATATATAAGCATTTATCCGATGTTATCCGAGAATACTCATTATTTACTCGTATGCAGCCGAAATATGCCTATAAATTTCCGATTTACCAAAAACTTGTGTCGCTATGGACTGGTGCCGCAGTTTATTTACTCTTCATGTGTTTTTTTTTTGTGTGACCGCTTGGACTTACAAGCGAAAGTGTCAGTCGGCAAAATAAATCACAAAATGAAGTTGGGCTTACATAGCTCGCTCGTACAGTGTGAGTCTTTCAGAATTGGTGAAAAATTAGAATTTTTGAAAAGTTCATTCCTGCGAGGCCATTTTTTGGAAGGTCAGAAAATGCTAAAATTTTATTTGCATTCTTACACGCAGCGTTGCTCCCATGTTGCCATTACACAGTTACATTAGCATATAATATCCGCCCTGCAGTGGACCGTAACTACATTTTGATAGGTAATGCACTAAAAAGTGGAATTACTAAAGGACGATCAAAACTTTCGTTACACCTCGATTGAAATAATCTGTACTTACACCATGATCTTCGTTTAAACAATCATATTGCAGTCACCTCAAGTATCACAGCTTTTGAAAAGAAACGTGGAAGAGGTCATCAAAAAAGACGACAACGAAGTTGAATTGAACCACTTTATTGTTCATAATCGTATTTGTTATTCAACTATAAACTGCACTCGCACCTTACATTCGCTTGCTCGATCTTAGAATTATAAAGGTAAAAAAGGTAATGATTAAGTTAAGCCGATCTTGGAAACCCGCATGCACTGGCTTGTGGTGCAAGTAAATGCCCATTTGGTCCCAGAGGAGTGTACAGCTGTAGTCTACCCCAGATCCCAGTCAGAAATTGTCGTTAGCATCACCGGTAATTATATACATTATCGACACCATTAAACTGCCACATGACGAAAATTGCCATTAATTATAGGATCTGTTTTATCAGAATATGTCCGCTTTTATCCCCTATAACACGACTCCGCATTTCGCCAAACTTCATCGGCACTCGTTGCCGAAAATATGACCTGCATACACAGCAAAAACAAGCGAGCATTGAGCTCCACCAGCCGGGATTCGAACCTTTGCCTCACCACGTGCCCCGCCTACTCAACTCTGAAGTCCGTCGCTCTACCCCTGCACCACCGTCCTTTGTGAGGTTCAAGTTGCGTATACTGTAGAATGTAAGACCGCTGCGACATGTCGTTGGTTTGCTTGTACTCCAGAAATAGGATCCCTTCTCTCGTGTACGACGATGTCACGTTTCAATGTTCTTGTAATGTTTCTATGAGTGCTTAATAAAGTTTCTTATCGTATTATTATTTAATGTACGGACTTTTTGCGCCTTAGTATAATTCTACTTCTTCCTCCGTTACTTAATACGCCCGTGACGCTTTCATTGGTATAAGATGGGGGAGAATTAATGTATCCCTGATGCAGCCTTGAGTGGCATCAATAGAAGACGGAACTGAACTTGAATTTAAGCTGGTAATTCTCGAAGGCTTTTGGTGGAAGATTCACGGCCCAACTTGGAACATTTTTTCACACTCATGGTGCGGGTTCCAATGCATCATAACTGAGGAACAGTGCTTTAGTTCTGTGGAATTTCCGCGCGTTTTTTTTTTTTTTAAATTACATATGGGAAAATTTAGGTATTCTAAATACCTTCTCGGGAAGGGACAGCACGAGGTAAATTTTTATTATTAGGCTGCTACTGCTCGCAGGTCATAAATAAAAAATGTACTGTCTGACTTGGAACATATTTTCACACTTCGTATGCATGATACGGATCTGAGATATGACATTAGAACTGTGCTTTTGATTCTAGAATTACAGCAGGTTCCAGCTAGTTACCTCGGCGAAGAAGGTTATGTTTTCGTCGGGGTCTGTCTGTCTTGCAACAAGATAACTCTAAAATTTATGGACCGATTTTGACAAAATTTACAGGCATTGCTACATATGTTAGGAGGAACAAATTATTAACTTCTGGTGAATATCCGTCCATCCGTTTGTTTGTTTGTTTGTTTGTTTGTCCGCCTCAGTTTTCACAATGCCATAACTCAAAAAGTTACAGACGGATTTTTAGGAAATTTACATGAGTTGTTAGGTATGTCATAAACAGTAAATGACCAAATTTTTATGATGATTCGTTAATTCTTTCGTATGTTTGTTGCTGTGTTTGATTTATGTTTGTTAGCGCAATAACTAAAAAAAATTGAGTGAATCTTTATGAAACTTACAGGAATTGTTAGTAATGTTACAAGACATGAAAGATTGAATTTTGGTGCAGATCGCTTGATTCGTTTCTATTTTTTAGTTGTATTTGTCATAATGTTTGTTACGCCATAACTAAAAAGTTTGAATGGATCTTTATGAAATTTACAAGAGCTGTTAATGATGTTAAAAGGCAAAAATTGTTAAATTTTGGTGCAGATCGGCTGACCCGTTTCTATGTTTAACTAATGATTGTCATAATGTTTGTTAGCAGCATAACTCAAACAGTTATGAAAGGATCTTTAAAAAATGCAGAAACTGTTAATACTATTAAAAGGCACAAATTATTAAATTTAGGAGTTGATACAAAAGAAATCATGGTTTGAGGACCAATTTGAATTTTTCGTTACCGTTGCTTTACTTGGCGGAGGTATGCGCTTTCAGAGTACTCTAGTTGTTGTTGTTATATATTAGTTAACCTACCATATAAACCGGTACCATATTTTGCATATACGTATAAAATGTGAAACATAACATCTCTATACTGGTCTGCTAGGCTTATCACACATAAATATAGAGCTACTTTAGAAAAGTTATTTATTAAGACTGGCATAAGTTAAATTTGCAACATCTCTACGAGTTGTCGAAAACATGATCTGCACACACGGAAAAAACGACTGAGTGTTGAGCTTCGCACGCCGGAATTCGAACCTTTGCTGGACCGTGTGTCCCACCTGCTCAACTCTGCAGTCCGCTATCCTTGCGTTCCCGCCCGACCTGCCTCAGTGAGGTTCAAGTTGCATATAGAATGTAAGACCACTCCGACATGTCCTTTGTTTGCTTGTATCCTAGAAATAGGATCTCTTCTCTTGCCGAGCCAAACTTTTTTAGCTAATCAAATAGCAAGAGTTAATATTACTGCAAATACAATGGTTTTTAATCTATTACAGCTGTAATCCAAATATCATGCATCATAGCTTTATCTTTTCTTAAGATTAAGTAAATACCTGTATCATACTGAATCAAGTGCTTGCTATAAAAACGAATTTAGACTACTGTTCACGTTAAACATCTTTAGAGGGCATTCAATTTTTATGTCAGTTCATTATCTTAAATTCAGGTATAATTACTGTTATTAGGTAGTCAAGAGAATTCTGAATCAGTTATATATTAATTATTGTGATCATTATCAGAAGAAAAAATTAAATTGCCTGCTAGATTACTCGCTTGTCAAGCAGTGTAAGTGCCCCAAAGAATACCAGCAAGAAATTGACACTTAATATAGGAGGCACAGCAAAGATAATCATCTATTATTATGGGCAATTTTTAGGCGACGGGACGATCAGTGTATAAAATATGAGGCTTTTGGGACGCAACAGACGTATTGCCGCCAAAAACCTTTTTAATCGGTCGCGCGACGATAATTACGTATAATATCGATGGGCGCCTGGGCGCCGATAATTTCTGACTAAGACTGACCGGACTAGGCCGTCGTATTGAAGGAATACCCGATGGACAACTGCGCCCCCGACCCTAAGGCCAATGCCACTCGATCAGTGACTACGAGTGAAAGAATTGCTGATGCTACACTTCTCGGGGGTCAATAGCTTTTCCGTTACTGGTGTGGACTAGAACCTCCTCTGCCTCGCAAGTAAGCGAGTCAGTAACTAGAAACTGGAGCTTAATTCACTTCGGCGAATCGTTGCCATACATCTTCCATTCCAATAAAAATGTTATATCGGTAGATTTATATCCTTTGAATCCGTAAACCCCTGTCGCCTAGTAACGTAATTTACAGAGCTACAAAGTAAAGCCATCATAGCCCACACCTCCGATGAAACCCGCATTTCTTAGTTCCTGTTGCAGATATAAGGTTTTTTTAAGACGGGCAGTTCTAATACTATAGGTAGACTCCTTAATGAGAATTTCTTTGTCACAGTTAAATCACATGATGGTATTTATCCACCCAAAGTTAAAAAAAGTCGCTCACCATTTTTACCCCATACATGTATTTATCTACCTAAAATGAACTACAAATGTATGGGCAATTTCATTTACTTATCTCTTAACTCACCATTGTATTCATCAGTATCAAATAAAGAAAAACTTGCAAAGAAATTATTTTCTGTTTTCTTTCTATTACACGCATTCACTCATCAGTGCAATATTCAATGAAAAATTATAAGTGAAAAAAAAACTCAACGTGGTGGACTTCTTGGGGACAGTCCGCACCCTCGGACGGTCATGACGAGCTCACTTCGTTTCAAATAACTGCATCGGCGGAAATTTCGGAGGCAAAGTTTATTGATCCCGAGTGAATTTTCGGGTCGTGAAGCGACTGCAATTTCCTGGAGAAAGACAGCAGAAACTTTGGTGAAATTCATTAAATTTAATGGAAAACCAAGCACTTCTGTCTTCCGCTGCTCATCCTCTGGTCTTCTATGCACGGCCAAACGAAGTTTGTGTGAAGTCACAGATCGTCTGCTCGACGCTTTTTGAATTTACTCTATAATTTGACATCCTAAAACTTTTTTTTTTTTGCAGGGAAATTATTACTGCGGGAATGCGGAAACTGTTCTCTAGCGAAATAAAAGACATGCTCATTTTGCCCTATTATTATTAAAACTTTGTGCCAGGGCATCAAAGGACTGGAATTACTTAAATGAAGCACAAAGCAAAAGCAAGACGCCCAAGGCGCTGCTAAAAAGCCCCAGACAGAGGAATAATACTCTCAGAAAGAAGCAAAAAACTTAGAAACATATTCCGACTACCACATCGTCACCAAACACAGCGAGAAGCTTACTCAGGATCCCAACCTTACTAAACGCATGCAAGACCAGACTCCTAATGAGCTCTTCAAGCGTCAGTGTCTCATCGAAAATGCACCAAGATAGCTGAACTAGGCAGAAAAATGCAACCTACCTCAAGTGAGGGGGGCGGAGGTAACCAAGTGCCACCCCGATTGACAATCATAGACTTTGTTACCTCCGCCAAGGAGGTTATGTTTTCGTCGTGTTTTTCTGTCTGTCTGACACCAAGATAACTTAAAAGTTATGAACCGATTTGGATGAAATTTACAGGGATTGTTAGGTACGTTAGGAGAAACAGATGATTAACTTTTGGTGGAGATATGTCCATTCGCTTGTTTACTTGGCTGCCCCATAACTCAAAAAGTTATGGATGGATTTTTTATGAAATTAACATGAGTTATTGGGTATATAACAAAAAGTGAATGACAAAATTAGGTAACGATCCGTTGGTTCGTTCATTTGTCACTGTTTTTAATTCTATGCTTGTTAGCACAATAACTCAAAAAATAGTGAATGGATCTGCATGAAATTAATAGGGTTTGTTAGTAATGTTAAAAGCTATAATGACTGAATTTTGATGCTGATCAGTTCGTTCGTTTGTATGTTTGACTCATGTAGGCTATAACGTTTGTTATCAGTATAACTGAAAAAGTTATGAACGGACCTTCAAGAAAATTGTAAATGCTGTTATTACTATGAAAAAGCACAAATGATTAGATTTTGAAGTTTATACAAAGAAAATTATGGTTTCAGAGTCAATCTGAATTTTTTGCTACAGTTGCCTCGCATGGCGGAGGTATGCAATCTCAGAGTGCTCTAGATTTATCTGCATTCAGTTGCATAAACCATGAGGAGCACAATGCGGCAATCCGCAACAAGTCTGTGTAAAGACCGGGCAACATCCTTACACACGCAGGGCCGGAATCAACGCTATGGAGGTAGAATCACCGACATAATGTTATCCAAGGAGGGAAACAAATCGCTAGTATACAGTACATTGCAAACATCAAAGGACCCAAAACCCTACATTACGGAACACCCGGAATTACCCTACCGAAATGTAATCACGCAACCATCGCCTGACACGGGCTGCGTGAGTTCAGATATAAAATCCCGATTGCTTAACACTCTACTACCCTCACCAAAAGATTCCAATTTATACAATATATAGGCCTCTATACTTGAACGCATCAGACGCCACAGTGAAGTTCAACTGAACAAGGAGCGCTAAATTCACAACGACGAGCCAACACCTATTGTAAACAACAGAGTATCACAGCAATTCAAGTTCGTTCCATAAGTAAATTGACCCCAGTGGTAGCAGCCCAGTCGTTTCAGAAAAGCGACTCAATTTGCAAGAACTACTATTCCAAGCACAGTTAACAATATTGGTGTCAAAGATATTGGTCGGTAACTACCTACATTTGGCGAAATAAGACCTACAGGAATGGGTGTAACATTTCCAATACGTCAACAGCGAGGAAAACTACGCCACCGAATCAGGTAGGTACCTGAAAATCACATTTAGCTTAGGAGCCAGAAAACCAGCAAATTTCCTATAAAATATAGTAGAAGAAAAAAGCCGACAGGGTGTAATCCACTGCGTGGATCAAGGTCCATCAAAAAGGTTAGCATAATACTGGATCTGAACGCCAATGAGGTCACGCTGGGCCTAGGGTTGCCTCGTAAGTGCGGCGATATCGATACAATGAAAAAAATCCAACGCACAACAACAAAGTTGATACCTCTACTGTGAAATATGCCATACGAGTGTCACTTACATGAAGTCGGACTCTTATCTCTCGTGCAAAGACGACTCAAGGGGGCAATTGATAGACACATTCAAGTACTTGAATGGTTTCAACGACGTGATTACAACGCGGCTTTATGACAGAAAAGTCAATAATCGCTTCTGAAACAACAGACAAAAACTCAAACGTAAAGATCAACGAATTACTCTGAGCCAGCAGTTTTCCCCCACTTCATGGTGAACAATTGGAACGGACTCCCTTCCGAAATTGTAGGTGCGGAGAAAATTAATGAGTTTGAAAACATTCTTGATACACATTGGTAGCAACAACCTCCGCAGATACGAACTCCTCCTCCAAGAGTCACAAATTTTTAATGGCCGAAGCTGCAGTTCCCACCTTAAACCATTATCTATCTTGCCCCAATTATGCGATCGACTCTGAGTTCCCGATGGCCTGTTGCAACTAATCGCGTTTGCACGAGCACCTCCCAGGATTAGCTTAATTTCTTAAAAATATTTTTTTCTGTTTTTCTCTCTGTCTCTTCAGTCTCAGACATCTACGATAATTATCTGAAATAACAACAACAGATCATAGCAAGCCGGAGTGTCAGTTCGGGGTGCTCATAGGAAATGGGCCTGATGGTCCGTCTAGTACCAGCAATCTAATCTAATTGTCTAGGGTGACATTCCAGCGGTAACAACAGTGCGTCACTGTTCATTATCAAAGTGAGCTGAAGGAAGCTCCGCCTTAGAAAGTGGATCAATAACCATATCGCCATCGAGACACACGAGAGGTCGTAGAGAAGGCTGATCACCGAAGGCTGAAATGTTCAATTTAACCTTAGTAAAGACTCCCTAGAGCGTTGCCTCTGGCGATGCTGGGCTGCTTTATGCACACGTTTGGTCTCGGCTCGACGCACAACATATGTCCGTAGGTCTGCCACAACGCACGGTCGCGCGAACGCCACCAATCCCGATGAGCTGCAAGCATAACCTCGTAAGCCAACCGGTACAGGTTATCAAACCATGGTTTCTCTCGTGATCGCACAAGCATGGTACGCGTTGGGATAAACTTCTCCAAAATCGATACAGTCATATCATTTCGATTTCGGAGATAGGGTCGTCTCTCAACACAATGCGACCCCATGGAAATTCCTTTACGGCAATAGCAATAGAATCCTAATGAGCTCCACTCTAGACAAACATCCTTCCTGATCTCAGTTACAGGTACAACCTGTGGTTCAGCCCCGACGACAAAGTAAGGTGGGAGTGGTTCGAGGAGCCAACAGATGAGTCCACTGAAACAGTGACTAAATCAGGTGCATCGGTCGTTACAAGGTCGTCAGTTTCCAACAATGAGTGAGCGCCTAGAAAAGCTGCGCACAACTGGACAAGATGCAACAATCCAATAACGCTTCATAGCAGACATCAGTTGGTGATGCAGAGCCCAACCACTAGCATTCAAATCTCAAGTTTGGCCGAACGAAATGATCTTGCAATGATGATTGATAGATCACTGCACGTCATCATCTCTACAGTCTAAACAGTTTAGATTTAACTCCTGTTTAACTGCACTACTACTGGCAATTCGATTGGTAGTTCAGTCTGTAAGCAATAAAGTAATGGTAAATGCTGTGTAAACTATAAATATACATATCTTGAGCCACCTCGAGCGCCAAGCCGCCTCACTAACCTGATCCTCTTGGTTGGGTCTTAATTTCAGACCTCGGCATCTCCGATTATGGTACGTTGTTACGATGGTAAAATCGATGGTGTGAAGGCCATCGCTATCACACTTACGATGGAGAATGCAATACCATCGCTCCATCGCCATCAGAACAAAAAATCACACAAAGTTTTATTGGCGATGACCTACGATGAAATAAGTATCGGCGATGGCCATCGTAAGGCGTCACAATCGGGGATGGACCATCGCATTAAAACATGTTAAAAATACAAAGATCTCAAATCACAGACATCGAATAAAAGCAGCATCTCATATAACTTCGGCCTGTGTGCGATTTTTGCACCAGTAATAATATTCCTACCTGATAAAAGGTGCGAAACGTAAAGCCCAAGTTATTAGGGTTAATTAAAGCCTACTTTACGAAGCTTAATTATTATTTTCCTATTAGTTAATATGCTCCAAATCGAATGACCTTTCAAAACCTTAATAGTAATTGACATTGTTAGATCTGGGGAATGGATTAAAATAATCGGTCATTTTCCGAAGGGGTCACTGATGACATTCAGTATGTTTGTCGACACATTTAGGTAAAATAAGGCATTTAAGACGTTTTGATGAATAACGTTTTCGCCGTAAATGCTTAGTTTCCGAGATATTTGACTTTATAGTTCTCATTGCCTTCGTATGAGAGAAAATAAGATTCGCCATTACGACTAGCACGATATCGCTATAGACTGTTTTTTATATATATTTCTCGTGGGATATTAGCAGAATCAGTCCTTGCTTGCATAACCTTAATGAGTAAGAGCAACGCTGTTGCCGAAAAACTATTACGAGGTTTCGTTCTTGATGCCTCGCCACGGCCGTAATGACGCATCTTAAATTCTTTTCACAAGAAACAAGGGCAACTTTAAAGTCAAATACCTCTAAAAGTAAGCATTTGCGATGAAAAGGCTATTTTTGAAAAGTCTTAGAGAGCCTTAATTCTACCTAAGTTACCAACAAACACTATTACGTATAAGACCACCAATACTGGTAAAACTATTGTACACCGTAAGAAACAAACACCACCACTGCCGGCAGTACAATACTGCATAATACGCGTTCCAATAATGTGGGCCGGCTGGTCATGTCCCAAAAACGTACATAAAAAATTTCAAAGTTCCCGATGAAAACGTTATTCGTCGAAAACTTCTTAGAATGCGTTGTTCTTCATTCATATTTCATTAAAATTAACTCGCGATTGTTTAATTAGTTAAAGCCTTAATAGACATGTTCGACCACGCGTATGATCGTCCTGCCTTTGTTGATCAACAGAAGTAGATGTCAGCATGGCTGTAATGGCGAGCGTGACAGAGAAACAATAGGAACTTCATAGTCAAATATCTCGAAAACTAAGGATTTCCGTGGAAAACATTATTCATGAAAAACATAAATGTCTCGACAAAAATACGCAATGTCATTACTGACCTGTTCGAAAAATTCACCGAATAAACTTTGTAAGCCACTCTTTGTTTTACCATTACTAAAAAAAAATGTTTCAAACCCGTAAGGCTGTTTTTCTGTAGTTTTAGCCTTATTTCATTACTTTATCGGTATCGGAAGTACAACCGAAGACGATGCCCATCCTATGCCTTCGCTGATGAGATGTTCAGCCATTTCATCGGACCAGTTCTTCCTCATAACACCTGCGCCGATGGAGAAAATGGCCATCACCGATTGTTTGATATTATTTCCATCGGACCATCACTATCGCCGATGAATTTTTGCTATGTTCCATCGTAATTTTTCCGATGGTGATGGTCTTCACAAAATCGCCATCATATAATCGGCGATGGCCATCGTGCCAGGCTCTGCTTAATTTGCGCCAAAAAGAAAAGCCAGCAGCGGGTTATAACCACAGTGCACGTAACTACTAATCAATTGTTTTCCGGCTTCCTTTTTAAATAAGAGTCCAGTATTTTTTTATAATTTTTCAGCTCAGGGGAGTTTCGAATGAGCTGCCGCTTCTATTACACAGCCTTGCTACCAGCGGTAAAACTTTTAAAATATATATAATTATATAGGCAGCGTATAGACGTGCACATAAGAATATTACCTTTAATGTGACCCCCATCTTGCTCTCAAAGGCATGCCCAACGAATGTGAACAAAGGACAATTCCATTTCTGCAGACTCAGCTACATGTCTCTGGATATTCGAACAGAAAAGTGAACCAACTCTCCTTGTTCCCAGATTGCTTTGTCTTTAATGAATGGCGGTCTGGAGTTGAATTGTGTCGCGGTTTCCCGTCATATTTAATACTGCGATAATGGGTGCCTGAAAGGCCTGTAAGGGGCTATAAGATTCGTCTGTACTTTGGGCCTTTGGATTTGCTTGTGGCAGATTGCATAGAACTTGGGAACGACTAAAGGCATCGTTGGCAAGTGCTTACGGGCAACAGCCGCCAGTGATTGTGACTAGGATAGAATATTTACGGGGAAACTAGATGCAAAGTGCGCGAGGAGTTGTGCAAGGGTGGAATATCTACCGAGAGACGGGATGGAAAATGGGAGAGGGATATACTGCAAGGGTATAATATCTACCGAGAGACGGGATGGAAAATGGGAGAGGGATATACTGCAAGGGTATACTATCTACCGAGAGACGGAATGGAAAATGGGGCAGGGATATACTGCAAGGGTATAATATCTACCGAGAGACCGGATGGAAAATGGGACAGGGATATACTGCAAGGGTATAATATCTACCGAGAGACGGGATGGAAAATGGGAGAGGGATATACTGCAAGTGTATACTATCTACCGAGAGACGGGATGGAAAATGGGAGAGGGATATACTGCAAGGGTGGAAAATCTGCCGAGCGGCTGTATGAAAAATGAGCAAAGAAATGCGCGACGGAAACTGGATGGAAAATGCGCGAAGGGTAGTGAAACCGTAGAAACTGTACCATTAGACAGGGGGCGGGGGGGAATGAGTTTGGGTTAGTGAGAATAAAAAATCCAGAAGATTAGATGAAAAATGGACGTGAGATAGTGAAAGGGGGAAAAATTTGCCCTAAGACAGGAAAGAAAATAACTTTGGTACGGTGACAGGATGAAAAGTTTAGAAGGCGATTTGACAGAAAACTCGTCATAGACGGTGAGCGATTGGAGGATAGTTAGTCATGGATGAGACAGAATACAAAATCCGATAGAGTGGTGACAAAATGACTGACTTGAATAACGACTTACAAATAACGTATCCAATAAATTTGTTGAATTGTGCTACACCTACACCACAGTAATTCAGACCTTTCCCTCCATCAGTTTATTGTGATTTAGTTCAAAGTAAAGAGCAAAATAAATTTGTTAATACCGCTGATATTCTTGGAGAAAGTGTATCTGGATCCTGAATCTCATGTTAATTTCCAAGCGAACTGCAAACCGACTCAAGTAAAAATTAAAGCCGTTTTCAAGACGACAAAGAGCAGTAAATGTCTGACCAGGCAGCTAAAAGTTGACTGAGTGCTTCAAAAAGCAGCACCAAGTATACGCGATAGAAATGATGCAACTGCGAGGGTGGAGTATGCGCAGTTTTGCTGCTCTGCTTCACCGTAATTGCCGAAAAGCTCACGAAGCGGACTCGGCGACTCTTTAACGGTCTTTTTCCGACCCTAAGATGACAAAATGGTTTATTTACACCTATTGCGATTTCGGTACCCTAAAACATAAATCTGGGCAGCCTAGAAGCTCTGTAAGACCGTAATTCAGCTTCTGTTACGGCCGAAATTTGTGTTTGGGTATGAGTTAAGAAATTCACCGGTTTACTATTCCTGTGATGCAGTTCGCGACGTTAAACCCGGGCCGCGTCGGCCCGCCGCCCAACGTTCCACCTGCAGGTAACTACAGGATCTGCACTCGCAGATGAGCCACTTGGGAAGTACTGTTTGCTACTATGAGAATAAAACATCCTCATTGCGCCGCGTCCGTTACATATGCAGGTAATTTCTTGCATGTTCAGTAACAAATAGAGTTAAGCAGTCAGTTACCTCTGAGACCTCTGAATATTGGCTGGAGTAGGATCGAGGAGGCACAGCAAGTGCTAGTCTCCTTCATTTCCAGCAAAAAAAAAAGTTACTCGTAGGATCGTGAACACACAATTAGAAATGGTTGCCAAAATGAAACACACCCAGAGTGCCAAGTTTTAGTTTCAGTTTGCAGGTCGAAGCACAAACACCATCAGAGCTCGGAAGTGTCAAATTCATGGATTAGATAACTGGCAGGGCATAGAGAAATAGACCCATTCTCAGAGAGCAGCCGGGACTGGCGCTCGGGTCTCGATGAACTATTGCCGTTATGCTAAATCGATTAGATATCTGAGCTTGAAGAAAAGGAAAACTAAGCCACGCTTAGACTAACGAGGACTCACAGACTTTCGTTTTGTTGGGGTATGAAAGACAATAGATTAAGGTGGCCTCCGAAGCTTTGGCCGCTCAGAGTTTGTCACTCCTGAAGGAGGAGTCCGGAGCTGTGGCGGGTGTTGCTCTCTGTGTGTATCAAGACGCTTAGCTCGATTTACCTACATGAGTTAGGGTCTTACAATCCCGACATGCATCCATAAGTTTATTCAATACTACATCGCCACTAGTAGCAGGTCAACCGGATACACGAGAGCTGTGTGGGCCCTCGAGTCACTCTCTTACACTCTAAGTCCACTTAGCCTCCACCTCATCCCTCGTACGCAACAGAGAAAAACATGTTCGAAGTTAATAACAACCAAAATGAAACATCCCAAGTCTTTGTAATTGAAACTAGATCCAAGTAATCTCACTCTCATTTTCATGCAAAAAACTTGGGAAGTAAATTTTGATTGAAATGAAACATCTCAACACGCCTTAACTACATATCAGTCTCACACTAATGGACTCGCAAATCTCGCACGAAGTGAATTACTAATCCAGTGGAATATCCACAGCATCTACTCTCTTTGATCTGTAATTAGGTCATGTACGGGTGAGTACAAAGTATATTATTATCAGAAGTGATGCTCGATGCACGGTTTAACTCACATGATACGCCCTTACTGGGTAAAGTGTTAATCCAGCAATAAATGCAAAATGTAGTGGTTAGATAACTACTTATAGTTACAGCAAGATATTATTATTATAGAGTTAATTGCAATATCTTATGTAATGAAACATGCACTGAAGAGTTAAACATCTCTATAAACCTCCGAGTCTCTTCCCATCAAATCGCAATATAATTCCTGTACAGATTAGTTGCGCAGGTAACTAATCTTGAAAGTGAGCCATTTCAAGAATCCACACACACACGTATCTTACGGTCAGCTCAATTTAATTCATGTGCAAATTTGAAACGCATTAAGCTAAATTACTCTTCAAATGAAGAATCACAATATTACTTTCCCTAACATAAGCTGTGCCTACACTTTCACAATATAACTCATTCAGAAGCTACACGCGAAATGAAATGAAACATCCCACCACTCGGCGGCATCTACGCACGTCAGCCCAGCAATAATACACCAGAGAATGTCACTAATCAGGCAGGAGAAATGCCGCCAAACTCGAAGAAGCTCATTAAATCCCGCGTTAGGCTGACAATTCTGAAGCGCTTCGGAGCAAACTTTGAGGCCGGGCATTTGAAGTCTCGTTATTGGAGTTTGAGTAACAAATATCGTCGCTTGAGCACTTTATTGGAATTGCCTGAGACCGTCAGTTGGTGTCGGAATGCTTGAGCTCAGATGAGACTTTCATGATTGGCAGATAGGAGAGAGATTGTGAACACAGTATGTGTTGCGTAGCCCTGTGGTTAGCAGGTGGCTCTTGCTTTTAGATCGATTAACTTAACACATCAAGTAAGGTCTTATATTCCGCAATAATAACGCTGTTAATAGCATTCAGAACAATAGCTAGTATTAGTTTATTGGTTGACGTACCTAGAGCAAAGGTAAAGTCGCTTTGACTACAGACCTCTACTTGTTCGCGCTACAGATAATGTACTGTAGATTAACATGTAAGGGGCGGTAGAGAAATGGCTTTAGGTAGTTTATTGCATACTAAGTAGAATTGAAGTGTGCCTGGCCGTACGTATACGGAGATGGAGGGGGCGATCGGCACTCACCGGGAAGCTCAAGAGACGC
>LQNS02278180.1:1228653-1268041 GCA_001587735.2 Parhyale hawaiensis | reverse complement strand
GTTCGTTTGTCACTGTTTTTAAATTTATGCTTGTTAGCACAATAACTCAAAAATTGATGAATGGATCTTTATGAAATTAATAGGCATTGCTAGTAATATTAAAAGACATAAATGATTAAATTTTGGTGCAGATCGGTTTGTTCATTTGCATGTCTGACTCATGTTTAACATAACGTCTGTTTGCAGTATAACTCAAAAAGTTATGAACAGATCTTCAAGAAAATTGCACAAGCTGTTTTTACTACCAAAAGGCACATATGATTAAATTTTGGAGTTTATACAAAGAAAATTATTTTTTCGGAGTCAATTTTTTTCTGCCGTTGCCTCGCTTGGTGGAGGTATGCGCACTCAGAGTGTTCTAGTCAAAGCTTGAATTTGTGAAAATTTCAATTTTAGGTGAAGCTTTGTAGGTGCTAATCACGTTCAGTATCGTAGACACAGTTGCGAAGTTTGATGTAATGAAAACTCGTAAACGTTTTAGTATCCGAATAGAGCGAGGTTGATTGTTCAAAGTTCGATTAGAGAAGCACTCCGAGAGCGCAGACTACTGCCAAGCACAGCAATGGTGACGAAAATTTCATATTAATGGATACTCCAGAGTTTCATTTCGATCGACAACAATGCTTAAGTAATCTGTTCCTCTTGACACTCGTAGCAGTTCCTACAACTTTTGAAAAGATCCGCCTCCAGTCTATGTCCGTATTTCACAAGTAGCGAGAGATGGGAAGCAGTACAGTCTATAAAGTAGTAGAACGTACTAGAATCGCCGCTTTTTGGCCCTCGACTGTCCCGTATTGATTCTTTGGCTGCCTGTGAATATAAACTTTTAGCCGTGTGCTCAAAGCACACCGGAGCTCGCAGTCACACAGGCATTTGAAAGGTGAGCAGGAGCATCCCAAATCTAAGTTAGGTTCATGGTGTTTCTCTTGTACTAAAAATAGGAGGTGGATTCATATAAGAAATTTGAGTTCAGGTAAAAAAAGATTATTATAATATTTTATAGTCTGCTACAAAGTAGCGTTCTTTCTAGTTTGTTATAAGGAAAAGTCTCCTAGGGAAGCCATAGGCCGCTTCTGCCCCTTTCTTCAACACAAACCTATCGCACTGCTATAGCTTATCAATTTTTGCTAACAATTACTAGGGGTTAATAAATGGTGACTTTCCTATTTGGAGGAAAGTCACGCCGTATTTTTCATGTTTTCTATAATTTCAAGGAAACAACAGCCGTACAACTTTTTTCAAAACGATGGCATTTTTGGCAAGTAGTTGTCCTATCGAGAGGCATATAAGTTTTCTAGATATTGATTCACCTATGAACAATAACGCACCTCTGTATACTTACTCACCTATGTACACTTGAACTCATTTTTGTAAACTTACTCACCTAAGATACTAACTCACCAATATGTACTCACTTCACAACGAAACAAAATTATCAAAACTTTTGAGACAGCTACTGGAGACGCAGTCAAAATTCTTTAGGCGAAACATTGCTCGCTATTTTAACTACAGTAAACAGAAGTGATTANAAACTTACTCATCTAAGATACTAACTCACCAATATGTACTCACTTCACAACGAAACAAAATTATCAAAACTTTTGAGACAGCTACTGGAGACGCAGTCAAAATTCTTTAGGCGAAACATTGCTCGCTATTTTAACTACAGTAAACAAAAGTGATTAAAATATCGGGTGATAGTTTTTATTACCCAAATAAATAACCTTGACAGGAGAATTCGGTCACCGAAAAATCAGTAACGCTTACTCGAAGTCCTCGTTTCAGATCACCCTTATTTTACGCATTTTTCTTACTTTCGTTGAAAATTTTTACTTCCAAGAATTGATTTGTGCTCTCTTGATTCGAGAAAACGTATCTCGAGTACCCTAAAGTAAAAAATCTTCAACGTAAATAACAATATTTCGAAAATATGGGTGGTATAAATCAAGGAGTTCCTGTCGTTATACATGCAATTCATCGGTGAGTTCGAGTGAAATTATCCAGTGGTATAACAAATGCAATGGAATTATTGTCAGCATATTGCAGCCTTTTGAATTGAATCACATATGTTAGTAAGATTTTTGCAGCATGGAATATTACTATGTGAGGTGAGGACAAATCTTAAATGTTATGGTAAATACTATGTTTTTGATGAAAGTGGTCTTAATTTTTCATCATTTTTTGCGCATGTAATAATTCTAACAAAAAATTATAAATTCCTTTATATTAATTCCTAACGCTGCTGCTTCATTATGCCTGTTTTTCCTGTTATAGAGTAAACTTTAATCTCTGACGAAATCTTCCGTGACCCAATAATCAAATTAGCAAAGATAACGCATTTTATTCTCATAGTAGCAGTGGATTGTGCAATGAGTTATCCAGCATGATGCATACTGTGTGTAGTAAATGTATGAAACTTTCAGTGGCGAACGGATAATGAAAATATGGATCTTGTTTGAAATCCGGACTGCTCCGGATTTTATTGAAAACTTTATGTTTTGCATAGTTTTTGATGTTCTTTCCAAAAATGCAAACGCAACTTTGAGAAATTAATAATAAATGAGTTATGAAGTGTTCAGTTTATTTTTTCCTATCTAGTACTGAAGAAAGTCAACCTTTTTTTTCTGCATTAAATTTGTCTTTACGACACCATAATAACCTAACCTAAGCTAATGGGATAATGAAAGAGTATGTAGGAAACGGATGGTCTGCAGCAGTCCGGATTTCAAACAAGACCCGAAAATATTACACCTTTATTGTTCTCTCAACACAATTTCAAAGCAAATGATTAAAACATAGTAACTAAAACAAGAACAAGCCTACTAAAAGCGAGCGGGTCGCTTGTGAGGCCAACTGCCCACAAAAGTCAACAATGTCCTATCATATCACTATTGAACTCGGGCTATTAAACAAAAACTCATATGATCTCTGGCATATCAGAGAAGAAACTATACTATTTCAAAATTATTTCAGTTAATCAATCTCAACCATTCATTGAGGGGTAAATTATCCTACTAAACTAATTCAGCCGTAAATGACAGAAATCGACTTCAGGGAGTGATGATGGCGGCAACATTGATATAGTTACTCGCTCTAGACTTATGTACAGAAACCACAAGTAAAACGCTCCTGTCGCAAACTGTCTATCCACATAATAATCAAGCAAACCAACCTTAAACCTGCAATGCAATACTATGATCAGAGCACAAAGCTAAGCTGTGATTATGCATATGCTAATAGGTGCTATTAATTAGTTGTAACCAATATCGTCTTTGCCAGTTCATCTAGTTTTAAGATAGCTAAACCTGATCAAGTTTCATTTTTATCAGGTAGGTATGTCTATTATTTTTGGAAAACATTAGCAGTCATTTCACCGGCACTCAAAATCTTATCTTATCGCACTGTATGTGTCTGAATTTGAACTGGAGGTACATAAAAGCAAAAAACGAACAACGCCACTCTCAGAACTGTATAGAATTGTAAAAACCCTACATACCTACATTCAAAGGAGATGCAACAGTCTCTTGTATGGTATTATACTACATCTGATAGATGACTGTTAACTTAGCTGTCATAGGTGAATCAGGAAAAAAAATCTAAATATATTGAAAGATCAGGGTGTGTATTCTGTCGAGTTTGTTTTAATCCTAAGAACTTAAAATAAAACCTAGTCTCTCAAAAAATTCATGAACTTCATTTGTACCGCATGCATGGGTTGCTGCTTTTGAACTGAGGTTGAGATCCCACCCAATACACTGGTGACCTTTGCATGCTAAACACAACCCTTCAGTTGGTGCTTAATTGCTCGATCTACGGCTGCTTGCAATTTATCGTCTAGTTCAGAGTTCGGTTGCGCAGGTGTTCAAGTCAGCCGTGAATTGTTTTGCATGGCTCTTCTCAGCAGCATTTCGAGAGTCTTTGCTTAGGGCACAATATGGATTTGCCGATCCTTTGGAACCCAACTGTAAAATTTTAACAAAGATTATTACCGTAGGTCAATAAAAAATGAACATTTCTCGCCTTAAAATATAGAATCTTGAATTATTTATTGTCGTTCTCAAGTTATTTTTATTCTTTAGAAGTATTCTCTTTGTTATATTCTTTCTCTCTTTCTCGAACATTTTTGATCAAGCTGCTAGACATTTTACTGAACATCCTCGGTTAGGAAAACTCAAACTTTTTTCAGCTAAGCTTTTCGAGAGCACAGAGTGCTGCGACCTGGCGCTGCTTAGCGTCGTGACCAGCATGGCTGGCTTAGTGGTTAGCCAGACTTGGTTCTGAGGGGCCCATGTGAGTTCCGCATGGCCTTAGCTGCGGATCTTTACAATTGTGCTGCAGGCAGTTAGGAAACGGGGTCAAAAAATTCTCGTCTACGTTTTGTTCTAAAATTTAAAGGAATTTAGGAGGTCCGGACCCGCTACAATTGGTGATCTGCCCATTTAGATTGAACATAAATATGTATGTATGTTTAATCCAGACACTTTTGTTTTGACCAACAAAAATTCTGCTGTGTAAAATAAAAATAAAAATCAGCCAAGCTTTGAAAAAGATGAAATTGTTTTTATATTTCTTAAATATATGTATTACTGTTTATGCAACTTTTTCTATTCTTGCAGAACATTAACATGAGAGGAGTACATACATTCTGTCTGATTTATTTGGGCTAAAACAGAAAATAAAAATGAAATCAAACTGCTGAAGAAATAAGAAACTGAATTACATGTTTAATAAAGACAAGCAAGTTTGACTTATCAAGCAATATTTGAGCGTATGAGGACAAAAGTAATAATATCACTGACAACTGTTGAGCGAACTGGTTTATGATTAAGCGAGAACGATCTGTTTAAGAACATATCAGGTCCTGGAAGCTCCAGCTCCACCACTGCCATGGATACTTAATTGTAGGCTGAAAATGACTGCTTTAAAAGAGCAGAAAAAACCTTTTGTTCATCATTCAAACTAATTCAAAATTTCCAATGGGATAGAAATTTCCAGATTTACAATATCTAAAAGACTCACAGAAATGGAAGTAACTTAAAAAAACAATGCTAAAAGCCTCTACTGATAAAAAAAAACAATGACAGAAAGAAAGCTTCCTGTTATGGACCAATAAATAATGAGAACTTCAGGAATGTTGTGTGGTGAAATAAAACACGCTTCTATCTTCCTTGTGATGAACATGAACGCTGCATAAGAAGATCATGTGAGAGGTTTCGCTAAATTGTATCAATAGTCGTGTGAAGCAGGTAGTGGAGGGATAATGGTGCCGAAGGCCTTCACTGCAGCGGGTAGTGGCAAAGTGATTCTATGCGGTAATTCCATCAATGCAAAAGAATACACTAAATATTAGAAAATGGGCTTCTTCAAACTCATCAGCATCTAAAAAAAACATAATATTTCAACAAGATATTGCTCCAGCATACACAGCTAGGATAACAAGAGAACTGCAACAATCGTTCACTGGATGTAATGCTCTGGCCTCGCCAAAGTCTGGAGCAGAACTCCATCGAGAATGTTTGAAACATTTTTTTATTAAGCACTCTCTTTCAGGAAAAAATATATTCTAATACAAATAAGTTTTTGGAACCAGCACTGAGTGAGGTGAATAAGATTTTCTCATCACAGTGTTGGAAACTGGTTGGCATGCTACTTGATTAAGCGAATCTATTGAAGAAAAAAGAAAGGGGAAGCAGACCTATATTAAATAACTGCATTTGTGATCATGCATAATTATTTATTCAACATCTTAATAATACACGTGTTTATATATTCCTTGTACACTCAGTGATTGTTGCATTAGCTGTTTCTATCAATAATTGCTTAAAATTATCTTGGATCATTTTTTTTACACATGAATACTGTATAGTACATAGGTACTGGAGCCCACACCAATACTGTATAGTACATAGGTACTGGAGCAAACACCAATACTGTATAGTACATAGGTACTGGAGCCCACACCAATACTGTATAGTACATAGGTACTGGAGCCCACACCAATACTGTATAGTACATAGGTACTGGAGCCCACACCAATACTGTATAGTACATAGGTACTGGAGCCCACACCAATACTGCATAGTACATAGGTACTGGAGCCCACACCAATACTGCATAGTACATAGGTACTGGAGCCCACACCAATACTGTATAGTACATAGGTACTGGAGCCCACACCAATACTGTATAGTACATACTAGTGACCATCACCAATATTAAACAAAGGCAGAACATAAACTTCAATCACATCCCTGGGGCCTCGACCTTCTCCTGGCTCTCCTTCAGGAATATATTTCTCTTGCTGCTCGTTGATTGTTTACTCAATTCAGGTATTAAATAAAATCAAAACAAAGTTTAAACTATATATTTACTGGACTTCAAGCGCTTTTGAAGGTTCAACTTAAAAAATAAGAAAGGCGACGTAACAGACCCTTGCTGTGCAGCAGTTTAATTCTAGCCTATCTGATCCTCCACATCTGGGTGGAAAGACCAACCAACAAAACGTATATTACTGTATAATGGTATAACTTAATGTCTTAGCCTCAAAACAAAGCTGTTTTTGCCTGATATATTGGAGGTATTGTATTTTGGTAATTCTCCGAGTGTTCAGGCCAACTCATACTAAGATTCCCAATGCAGAGAACAGTCCTAATGGGGAGGCCCCCGAAACTGGGGAAATGCAGAGAATCTTAGACTCTAAACAGCTTCATTTGTTGTCAATTGCAGCAATAGCACAGGCCATAGTGAGGGACCAGCGACCACCGTAAACGTTTTGGTCCCACTCCCGAGGGCTTATGCCGTCTCCCTCTATACTTCCTCCCAGGTTGCCGCGATCAAGAAACTCTAATAAAAGGAAGGAACACAGTCACATATCGCCGTACTGGCCAGGTACTTTTTTTTTACCTGTCGATGACTGCTTTCCTTCTCCTCAATAATTATTGCTGGCTCTCAGCCATTTGTGCAGCCAATCAGCAAGTCATCCAGGCTTTAACTTGGAGAAGTTTAGCCGCCGAGGTCCGTAGCCGTTGCTATCTTGGTTCCAATTTTTTTCTCTGAAATATTGAAGAAAAGCCCGTTAGTGTCCATTGGTGAATGCCACTGGTGGTACATACACCACACACAAAATATGACACAGACTCACAATTTCTAAACGCACCTCGAATCAGCAGTTGTGACGTCATCATTGTCGCTTGGTATGACTAGAAATATCTAAATAGTGCTGGTATCACCAATCATCCAAGTGACGAATGTTTCCTAAGCCCGGACAGTTGGATTTTTGCCTATGATATTCTCTGCCAATCATCCAAGCCACGAATGTTTCTAAAGCCAAGCTCTTGGTCTCTTGCCTTGAATATTTTCCAGCCAATCATCCAAGCCACGGAAAGTTTCCTAAAGCCGAGAGATTTCCAGCGCTTGGATATACAATTCCAAAAGAGACGTGGTCGGTCATTTACTGAAAAAGACACAAGTTGCCTTCCCGCGTGCTGTAAATGCAAATGAAAGCCGCTTCCACTTCAAAAGGCAGCATCGAGAACATACAGTCACTTAAAATGTGGTAATTTGGCTCGCTCTTTTGCATAGAAACTGATGAGTAGTAACGCGTGGATCTCTAAAGTCGAGTTATTTATGAGCGTGTGGTTTCTGCCTATTTTGCTCGCTACAAATGAAATAGAGCGAAATTTTCATAAAAAAAAAATAAATTCATAGCCATTGCCAGAGAAGTACGTTGGAGACTACATCTCGCCGCTTTGCAATAAACACGTTGATAAATATTCCACAAATTTTGTTTATTTTTAGATTTACTTATTATTTACTAGCCCATGGAACGCTCTGCGGGTGAATATAATATGACGGAGCTTTTACCAAAAGAATGAGTGCAACTCTTAAAAATGAGACCTGACTTGCAGTTGGTAGTTAAATAATTGTAGTCTAGAATTTATTTCTAAAGGTGGTTTCAGCTGCAGTATTTTGACTTTGTTACAATCTGTTAACAAAAAAGTGGACAGCTTCGTGAGTTTTAACTCACTCTAATTTAAAGGACGTCTTCAAAACTTCCCTGATGACACTTGCTGAAAGCTACCTGTCTTGACGACTAACAGTTATTTAGCAAATGTTTTCACAGATAATGTACTCTGTTATGTTTGCAAGGACGCAGCAAAATATTCGAATGCTTTGTACCGCTCACAGGAAACATATGAGTGTAGTGTGAACCTGGCTCAACGAGAAATGTACTAAATGTTCGCGTTTTTCATTACGACTCCGATGGACCACAAGGATAGAGGAGATGTTAGGCATGAATCTAGAACTTCTCTCTTAGATTGTTAAGTTGGCAGAGATTAAGCTCCTACTTTGCAGAACCTCTTGCATAACCTGGAGTTACTAGAGATCAAGCCGTACTCTATACAACCTGTTGCGTAAACGTAAAGGCATTAGAGGTCATGCCGTACTTGCGGAACTTCTTGTGTAGACTTAAAGTTGGCAGAGATCAAGGTCCTACTTTTTTAGAACCCATTGCGTATACGTGGAGTTACCAGAAATCAAGTACATGTATTGCAGACGCTCTAATGTAAGCTACCAAATGACTCATATCAATAATCCTAAAGCCTCTTCCACACTGCCACGAAGCTTCACACATGTTGACCACCAAACTCTGTCTTTCCTTGCAGCTGCACAACATCCCCACACCGCATCAAATCCTGTGCAGTCTAAACAAAAAGCCTCACTGAAGAATGTCAGTGACGAGCCCACTAAAAGTAAAAGCCATTGATTTCACCTGGAGCAACGCGCTCCCTGAGCCTTTCATTTGAACCTAAAAGTGCAGGGAGATTTTGGCTCGAGTCTAAAAGTGCTGGTCTGATAGAGCGTCGAATGAAGAACACGGGAAATACTGCCCCGTCTCGCTCCCTGCATTTTTGATGCCTTAAAGAACATGTGAAAGTTTATTTCTTTGTTTTCAGCCGTGTTAATTTTTCTCGTCGTTCTTTTTTGATGCACGTGATATAATCTAAACAAGTGAAAAGCCTGAGCGAATACCTCTTCTGATGCTGCCTCCCTCCCGCAGGACTGATAACGCGAGTGTTTTCCTTCTTATGATTGTTTCACCGGCGACGTGAAAAATATTGTAAATACTGTTTTTTTCCAGAATGCGCAATCTAAATGAAAGCTTCAAGTTTTCCGATATTGTTAATGTTTACGACCGGGAAATAATAAGAGTAACACTCCCTGAGGGCTTCCGCAATTATTACAAAAATGACTTGGTCTTCCCAGTGTTGGTTCAAAGTACGTGAAGAAATAATAATACGTTAAAATTGGAACTTCCATTGGCTGTGCAGTCAATACCATAAAACCGCTGACTACTCGTCCATTTATCTATCAGTCACGTTGCGGATGTTGATCACCGTAAGTACACCACACGATGACTGACTGGCCTTGGAGGCTTTAAAACGGCGTAGTATAAGGCTTTCAGTCGGATTTTTCTATCGAGACATGCTCAGATCAGGTGTTCTATCGAGACATGCTCAGATCAGGTGTTCTATCGAGACATGCTCAGATCAGGTGTTCTATCGAGACATGCTCAGATCAGGTGTTCTATCGAGACATGCTCAGATCAGGTGTTCTAGATGCCGATTGCTGAAAATTCTTTTGGCATATTCGGCAGCAGCCTATAGTTGACGTTATACGAGCGTCGCTCATGAAGCAATGGGGATAAGTCGAGAAAAAATCTTACGTATAGCTTACACACAGAAAAATGGTTGATTGCCATAAAGAAAAATTAGTTAACTGTAAACTACCTTGTCGTTTGAATTTGCGTCAACGCACATTTTCGTTTGTGATGAACAACAGATGAACATGAGCGTTGTGATGAACAACAGTGTCTTTTACGATTAATTAGTATTGCTTTGTGGCTAAAATATTACGTCGTTAGAGATAAGAAACCACGTGTTTTTCATCGTAAAGAACATACTTTTCTGTGTGTACTAACAAACGACCTAGTCATGAACGGATTTTGTGCATACACTGTAATCATTGTTCGTCAATAATTATTGAAGTCAACCTCTGAAAATATATTCTCTACAATTTTATTATTATTCGGTCATTTCGACTGATTTCCAAATTACGTTTTTTTTTTCTACTCTTTCCAGCTTGAGCTTGCGAAGAATATAGGCAACTCGCGCGAGTTTACATATTGATAACTAGAAGTGCTTGTTCAGAAAATCTGAGCTTTAAAACTACTGACGGTGCAATCTATATTCACTCAGCAAGGTATTTTTTCTCACTGAGCGTCAACCTGCATTCATTTATAACTAGAGAAGCACAGCGAGAGAGCAGACCTGTTCCAAGCAAAGCTAACTAAGAATTCATTACGGTACTGATTTCAAGACTTCTTTTTAATCATCAACAAACTTAATGGCTTGTTCCGTGTGAAAGTCTAGTAGTACCTATAAATTTCATGAAGATCCGTCGCTAAATTTTTGAGTTGTTTTCTGGCAAACAGTGAGATAAACAAACAAACGGACCACCAAATCATCACAATAAATGCGTCACTGAAATTTCCATACATCATAGTCCATGACTTTCTCACATATGTTGCTGACAAACAAACAGACATAGAGATAGCCGAACATTCAAATGGACCAGCAGATCATCACAAAAATTTGGTCATATGTTTCGCACATTATTCCTAAGAGTTTCTCAAATTTCGTGACATCTGCTCTTAGCTTTTTGAGTTACCGTATGTGGTCAGGAAAAAAGACAGAGAGACAAATAAATAGTTGGGTGGATTATCATCAAAAGTTAACCATCTGTTCCTCCTAGCAAGTTCTACTATCCCTAAAATTCATGAAGATCATTTTCTACTTTTTGAGTTACCTTAATAACAGACAGAAAAGCATACAAATAGACGAAGAGACAGGCAGACAAACTCTGACAAAAACATAACCTCCTTGGCGGAGGTTATTAATGAATTGAATATACAGTACGGTTACACAATGCTCACTGTGGTGATTAACAAATTTAAAACCTTAACAAATTCTTTTACCGACATACGATAACAAAATCCCAAAGACTTTTTGATCGCGCCACAAGCTATATGTATCTCTAAAAAACTTCTGGGGAGGCGAAAAAATCCGCTAGCAGAGATTTCTAATGGAAAGTCAAAAAATTTTACGAATAAATCCCCTCGACATCTTGGCTCAGTACCTTAATTGAATGTAGAAGAATACTGTGCGTATCTTAATGTTATTCACTACCATGCAATTACATAGCGAATTTATCGCTTACTTACTCTGAAACAACAAGTTTCATTTGCCCTGAGTAAACAAACTCAGTGGAAACTGGCAGAAGTTTCTGTTGGGGAAACTGCTAAAGCGCATTGCTTCTGCCCAAAGCTGCAAGCTGCACGCGCGCCGCGTATACTAGCCAGCAACTAACTGTGTTTATTTTCTAAAGTTCTGCCTCAAAGGGACTCTAGGAACCACTAAGATCATTGCCTTTGCATGAGCAAGAACCAGCGCAAGAAATGGAGCTCTCGAGGTCAAGTGAGTGAGAATCGAATATGCTATCCAACCACTAACGCAGACGGCGAGCGGCGGTACCCGGAATCCATTAGGTTGAACGGTCCGCACGACACCGGCATCTTTTTTATACCATTGCTTTCTATTCCGTGGCCGTAGAAGCAAGGCAGCACGGAATACTTATTTCTATGCATGAACAGGGCTTTTATGACATTTTTTTATAGGGTGACGGAAATGAAACAAGGCTGGCGCTTGGCGAAGAGGTGCTTCTCGCTCTCGGATGTAAGTAGCATACTGTACTTGTGCCGCTGCCGAAGCTGTCTTAAAACTTAACTTTAGAGAAGTCAGAACTGGGGCGACAGCGGCTTTAAGGCCATACTCCACGTAAGCAAAGTACGCGCTACAGTCAGTTTTGGAAATACAAAACTTGTCCTACCCCCAAAAGGAATGAACAAATAGGCTCCCAAAATATGATTTTTATACAATAATTTAATGAAAGCATAGAACCAGGTATTGCTTTCAGGTACACCAATATTATTTAGAAATATGTAGTACCCTATTTCTCTCGCTTAAGCTAATATTGTTTCCTGTACAATTTTCATCGAAAGTTCTTCGGGTTTCCCACAGTACTACTGTATAACAGCTATACTCGCTTTCAGTACATTTACCTAGCTCCTAACCCTATATACCTGGTGTTATAGTCACAGGGAATATTTTATTTGTTAATTCAGCTATGTACTATACATACTTCAACACGCAGCTAATATTTTCGAGAATACGTCCTGTATGTGGGCCACCATTTATTTTTATGCGGAATAATGTGACGTCTCAAAAAACGAAAGCTAATACAACACTCGAAGAGGATTACTGCTGGGGTATCCTGTTTCGCTGTTCCGAATACAGAAACAATTGGAACTCCTTGCAGCTTTCAGCTTGTCACAACAATGAATTTGTGACCGGCCGAGTTTCATTGCGCTGTATTCCCTGCCGGCACAGGCGCTCTAATCCTCAGAGAGTTTCGGAGCTTCCGGCAGTTACTTGGAGCCCTCCCCAGTTATCAATGCTTGAATCCACTCCCCAATTCATTAGGCCAGAGAGAAGAGGATTCTATCGTCTAATAAAGGCTTCAGAATAGCAGACAGAGAAGCTATACCCAGTTGCAATGAGGACCAGTGCGACTGGCACAATACGTTGCAAGGGGGCAAGCTTCTCTCGTGCAGAACAGACGGGCAGAAATTCTTAGCAGACTGCTCGTAACGGACTGCTAGTAACAGCTAGCAATTCGAGCACACGCAGTAACTAAATACGGTCAGTAGACTTCTTTTACAAAAGGGTTGGACTTGACAAGCGATAGTTCAATGAATTGCTTCAGTCTATAATGCTGCGACACAGTAGTCAAGCCTGACTGCAGATTTTGCGCTGACTCTCATCGAGAGCTTCTCGCCCGTACAAGTGGTTAGTACGTCCCACCTGGACTGAAACATTAGTAGTCTCAATACAATGTAATTAGTAGGGGCCAACTCGCTGTAATCGTGTCGTGCCTAATTTGTAAGCTATTAGATTTTCAACCCTACAATTAACTTCGATTTGCTCGACTGTTATCATTTTGACATCTAACAGCCCGGGCATCAAGGAACGGAGAAACCCAAATGGAGCAGTGGGTAACCCTACAGAATGCTCTGCATGCTATTGAGAAGAGCCACTGAAAACGCGTCCACTGCCTACTGGACATCCTGCTGATTCACAATGCCGCACACTGATCCAGCAATGTGTTCCATACAACACAGAGCGGGAGATAAAACACAGACTGAATTAAGGAGTTGGTCACCTAATTCCTAGTCCCCGTTGTAAGTAAAAGAGCAGTAGCCACAGCTGGTGTGCTTCTCCTGAAGATTTTTTTATGAATATAGGAACCCAAACAATGCCTCCCGTTATTGTATACCTTTTAAAACATACAGAGGTAAGCACTGTCCTTCTATGGGATATTTTCTCCAAATTATCCTGGGCACACAACTGGCTGACTGAGCCTTCAGGTCAGTCTAGCAGACCAAGGCAACTGACCGCAATGATAGCACAGACAGAGGAGCAATACTCTAACAGAAACAGCATAAAAGTAAACCGGTATTCACAAACTACTTAACTTTCTCGACGCACACCACTGATTTTTCACAGGAACCAATACAAGTAGAAGCATCTTAAACCTCACACCTTATGCCTATCTCAGATGAACGCTTTTCTGTTAATGACATCTCAGTGTTTCTCCAAAGCTAGACAGCTATAGCAGCGTCATCGATATTTTGAGATGTATTCTGAAGTGAAAACGCCCGAGACCGACTGATAATCATAGATGTAATCGTTCTTCACTCAGTTTCATGCTCTGGGCAGAGCACTATGCACTAATCCACGATAGTTCCGTGTTTAACCTTATAATGACTGAGGTCCTTCCTATCGGACGCTTTAAATCATACCATGCCTACGAAAAACCGACAACTTAATTTGTCCTTTTAGGATTAAATACTGTGCTGTCGCACTCAATTTGTCATAAGAGATAAGTATTCTATATTTTTATTCATCTAAGTTGCACACTTGTTCCCCACTTTAGATAACATGTGGGGAAAAATAAATGTATATTAGCAAATAGCAAAGTATTGATGAATCTAATTAAACTCCCCCCCCCCCCTTGCGTGTCTCACCTACCGATTAATATAGCTCTTGTACATCAAAAGTTTTGCGTTGAAGTGAAAACTACTCCCTGAGAGGAAGAAAGCAAATTGGAAGACGTGATTGTGGTGTCTACTGGCCCGTGAAAAATAATTGCTTTGCCTCTGCTTCGTTGATCATCTAGTAAATATGCACGTCGTGAACTACGAACAAAGATAGTTTCGATGTATGAAGAAAGTTATAAAAATCAGACTTCATGGTTGCACTAAGAGAAGCTGTACAGTATATATCTTAACTGTTCTAATTTTAATGTTGGCAAATTTGCAACAAGTACACTCAGTTACAAGAATAAGGGTCCCATTTTCACACTTTCTGCAGCCTGGTCTAATTTTTGCTTATCGATTTCTATGAAAACGCAACATAATTACAACATCTGTAACCTGGCTTATTTTTGCCTATTTCGTCAAGAGGGTGACACGAAACATTAAAAGACACAAATATAGAAACGTATAAAATAGAAACATATAAACACCCAATAGTGTTTCTTATTTTGTTTTGATCAGGCATTTCATGGGTATTGCAGGTGCACAGACTTAGGCGTACAAGTTCACAACAGAAGAGAGAACATTATTAGTGTCACAGACAGAAGCTGCACTGGTTCTCAAAGCTGTTCCACGAAATTAGGATGTTGCGCTGTAAGCTTCTTTTATCTGTTGCCCATTTGCATGTAATGTGGCCGGTAATGAGTATGGCGGTCGAGCATTGCCTTTGATTCCCAAAAGCCGTTGCCTACTCGACTTGGCTCTTTTTGCCTAATTTGTATAATATTTCCTTTGAAACACCTAAAAAATATATTTTTCAGTCTAACATTTAAGCTTAATTTTTTGTGATTTCAGTAGTATTAAATAATTCTTTAAATAGAGAACGCGACTGAAAAATTACTGTCCAAGAACGGTGAATTTAGTAAATTAGCTAAAGCCAGTGCATTTTTGCTCTCCAATTCTCAAGGTGAAACTCTTGTAAGGTTTCACTTAACTGCACCACTTCAAGTTTGGAATTTTGCTTAAAGTTTCGTAAATTGCGAGACAGATCCTAGTTCTCCTGCTTCTCGATGCTCTCTTTTGCAAATCATGAAATGAACTGAAGCTGTTGTTCAAACTTCTGTTCTCAGGGGTCAATTAAGGTTCGTACGAAGAAGGTTCCAAGAACTCCTGCAGTATTGTCCTTCTTGCCAACCGCGGTGCTCGCAAGCCTCCTTATCGCCCTAACTTTTGCCTCTAATTGCCACCCAGGACTCAAAACTTCACTGATTGCTTGTATCGACATCGGGGCTGCCAATCGCTAAGCATTTGCGTTGCCTACGCTCTTAAAAGCGTTGGAAAATGCTGTCAAGCTTAATATTCCTTTGGGTCTTGGCTGTCGTACCTCTTACGAAGTAAATTTACCTCTATAAGAGTGGTTGAGAATGTGGCTTCGCTCAAGTTTATCATTTATGTATTTTTTATGTTATCCCTTGCGATACAAAGTTATACAACGAGAGGGCGGTAGAGTGTTTGCTTTCAAACGCTTGATAGTAATCATTTTTCTTTTGTGTTATCGCTTACGAGAGCAAATCCGCATCTTTAAGAACGATACTTTGCTCAATAACTCTTGTGCAATGTATTAAGAGTACCGGAAAGTCCTTTCTCGATTTTTGCTGAGAATACTAAATGAAAGAAATATTACGTAGAAATCTTTACTGCTCAAATAGTCACCATCATTAGATATAATCCTTGTCCATCTACTTAGGAGCGTTTTAATCCCCTTCCAAGAAGCATTGACATCTCTGCAAGAAAGAAAGGAATTAAACTCCGCTTCAACCTTGTGAACATTTATTAATCTATTTCCACTGATGAAACACTCCAAAGAGCAGAATAAGTGAAAATCTCATATAGTAAGTTTTGGCGAGTATGGAGGGGGAAGAAGAACTTCCCAACTTTAGGGTTTATTTTTTATTTATTTTTTTTAGTTTGTTTGGCAGAATGAGATTTAGCGTTATCGTGTTGCAAAATTACACGTTTTCTGTTCAATGGAGCCCGACAATTTCTACGCAGTGATCCAGTCAGACGATCAAGTTGCTGACAACAAAGGTCTGCAGTCACAGTTTTTCCTTGCTCCAAGAACTCAAAGTGGACCTTTGTGGAATTCATACTACATGCAGTGACGCATATGATTTACCTGGAAACTTTTGCTTTCCACGGGCTATAGATGTGTTTAAAGTATCAACAGCAGTAGATTTAACTAAATGTAAAATTTAACTGGGTATCTGGCATCTAATTTCACCTTGAAAACAGCTGTCCAGACTTAATCTGATGTTTTAGTTTGGTTTAAAGAAAAGCGAACAAATTTTCTGGTACCCATAATAACTATGTTCTTAGCCAACCGTTTGTGTAGAATGCTGCGATCCTGAACACCTTCTTGTGCAATATTTCTTGCTGTAGTTTAGAGCAACTGAGCAGGTCTCTTACCCTTTCAAGGGCAATGGAGAGTGGAGAACACAGTAATGCTGAACCAATTTGCAGGATAGATTTTCACTAAACATTGGAAATAAGAGTATATATATATATTACTTTCCAGCATTTTTAAAAATGTACCATGTTTAGACGCATGCTTCTTACTGCATCTTTATTAAAATTAAAATGGAAGCAATCTTTTACTAGACGCATAAAACTTATATTGCGCTCAGCAGTGAATTCACTTACTACATTGTATTCATGGAATACAGTACATACATTGAAAGTATTGAATTCAGGGGCAAGATATTTTACAGCTAATAGATACAGGTGTTAATATATCTTTGAAATTCTTACACTATTGGTTGATTGCTAATGCACGGAGAAGAATTTCATATAATATAGTGGAGAGAAATAAGTGTTTGTACATATGAAATTTTTAATATTTTTACTAGGAGAGTATTACCTGAACAAAACGAGAATAAATTAATGTACTGTGTAAGACTGCATACTGCCAATATATGCATAGGAGCCTAATTAAATGACATTCAAGGTTTAGGAAAAGTCACAATATCTTAATTCTCAAAGGCAAAAAATGTTAATACCTGTACAGCAGAAAGAAAAACACGTTATCTCCATTTATACTTTGTAGCAAAGCCTGTGTTAAGAGCAACTAATATCTTTCTGTAGCCTTTACCGATTCACATACTTTAGTAGGTATTTTGCTCCAGTCTTCCTGGCAAATTGTCTTCAGATTTGGGATGTTTGTTGAAACTCTTTCGCGAATATTCACTTTCAAATGCCGCCAGAAATTCTCAAATTGGATTTAAATCTGGGGACTTATTCGGACATTGTAAGATGTCAAAGTTGCTTTCAGCAAGGCACTCCTTCGTAGTCATAGCAGTATGCTAGGGATCTTTGTCTTGCCGGAAACTTCAATCAGAAGTAGCGCAAGGCTCTCTGCAGAAGGCAGTAAATTCTCGCTTAGGATTTGTTTAACAAGACCATCATACTACCAGTACTAAAATTGACTATTGGTATTGGGTTCTTTGCCGCGTACGCATCGCCGTCTTTCCTCCTTACATGATTCTGCGAATTACGACTATACAACTCAATCATAGTTTCATCTGTCATTAAAGCTTTCCCAATAAAAATTTGACTTATCTTCATGCTCTCTTGCAAATTTTAAGCTCGCGTCACAGTGCCGTTTCAATAGCAGTGGTGTCTTCTTTGGTCTGTGGGACTTTAAACAGTCTCTGTGTAATTCATTACTTATTGTTTGCTTAATTACGTGAACTCCTGATAAATGCAAACCATTCTGAAAGTCTTCTCGCGGGACTATGAATTTTTTTATTTGTCGTCCCCAACTTTCTCTGTAATGTTGGAGAAATCTTTCTAGGTGAACCTGATCTACATCTTTGCTCAACAGAATCACAACCTTCAAATCTTGGTCTGAAGGAGCTAATTGTTGTAAACGGAATGCTTAGGTCACTGAAGATCTATTTGTAACTTTTGCCTTCTTTCCAAAGCTTGACGACTATTTTTTTTTTTTCTGTGCGTTAGTCAGTTCATTACGTCCAGCCTTACTTAGAACCGCCCTCTGTGATCGAGAAGTGATTGCAGAACGTCCCGCTTTTCATATGAAGGTTGACTGGAGTTACTGAGAACATTCTAAGGCAATCTAGAATAGTCTACTCTACAGTTTAACCGAAATCTAACCCTTTTTCATTCTCAGATTCTAATTCTACACTCCAAAATTTTGTGTATAACATTGTTGTGCTTCTTTTGCTACAAATGTGATTAACAAGCCATTATTTGATGTACGGACGCTTATTTCTTCCCACTGTGCGTCTTGTGCACTGGTCATACTTTCATACTTGCCTTTTAATAGTCTGGTTATCAATGGTCGTGCTCAGTCTCACTTTTTCTCAGAGCCGCTAATTTGTCTTTCATTCCTTAGCATACAGCGAAATAATTCCTTTTGTTAAAAGGCAGTTAAGCTTCATTCAGAACATTTAGTAGATCTGCTCAACATTGATGCGAAATCATAGTACATACTACAATCGAAAAGTCAATGGTATAAGCTGTATCGTGAAAAGAAGAATCTCAGCAGGAGACCCTAATTATTATAGCAAAACCCGATTTTTTTCGCTCGTCTTCGTTATTCTGCTCTTATCTGAAAAATCTCTTTCTCTTCTCTGTGCCGATCAGTTTGCGCACCATGAAATCAACTAAAATGTCATTTTGAAGTGGTAACTATAAATACGAAGCAGTAGCAGTCAAAATGCTAAGAGATACTTTAAACTTCATTTTTATTTGAATTTCAAAATTGGCAAAGCAAGAACCGTAGTCAGTTTAGAGACTTTCCTGATTTTGCCACTACCTGCAAACTGGCCTAAGTTCGCCTGTCGGTTTCCAACGCAGCTTCACATAATCGCCACAATCTATTTTTTATCAGAACTTGCCGCAAAACATATACTGTATGCAATTGTCTGTAAACATAAAATAGATTTACACGTAAATTTACTAAGCGAATTATTATGTCGTGTTACCTGTAGCGTGCGCCGGTATGGAATGACGTAAGAGATGAATTAGTTCTTCTTGGTTCTTCTCATCTCCATAAATCACCTCTCAAATGTAAATTAAACATTTCAGATAGTGTGCATCAACATTTCCAATTCGTTCACATCATCCGTTTATTTAATACCATCTACTGCTCATTCTATGAATTATTATGAGCTTCGTTTCGACCCTCGAATTTTCTCTCAGGTAATATCTTATCTCCATAGAATGTGCCAGAAAAATATAAATATCGTACGGGTGCATATGAACTTATTTCGTCATTTGATGACGGGGCGAGCCACAATGAGCATTAAATGACAGTTTTCTAAGTAAATTTATTTATACATATTATAAATACGCGAAACACGAATTATTACATGGCGTTCATTTATTACATGAACAAGAGAAAGCTGTTATTTCTAAAAATCCCTTTGTAATCATATAATGCTTGAACTTTTACAACGCTTGAAGATGTCAGGGATAGCAGTAGTTCCTTAGCAATGAACACTAAATTATCCAGGGAAATTATAATATGTAGCTATCGAACGCCAATTTAGGGATCCCTTGTACTTCTCGCAGTATGGACAACAGTGTTGGTTAGCAGGTCTACTCACTGGCATCGATCTGGTTAACTGGGACAGATACAACGATCGGAATTAATTCTTCCGCAACGTGTGCTCCTTATCAAAAGTCGGTCAAACTCAAATTGCTTCACATGATTGAAGTCTGATTGGAAAGGGCAATTTGCTCAGTGAAACCATGCTACTTGTGCACCAACTCTGACCTTATCGTAACTTCCAATTTGTTTTAATAGGTCACGAGTGCTAAATAAGTTAAGGTAGCACTTGGCACATTAAACCTTTTATTTTGGAGCATCATTTGTTATAGGGATGCAAGTACTCCTCTATAGAGCTCCAATCCCTGTGTTTTATGAACTTTTTTGTAGTTTAGCATTTCTACTTCCGGATAATAGATTTAGACATGTACTCTTGAATCATGAATGCATATTAGCTAGTACTGTAGTTGGAAATAAAAATTTAGAACTTGTATATACCTTTTACAGTTCTATTTGATCCAGATGAAATTGAATTTGATCTAACTGAAATTGAATTTGATCCAAATGAAATTGAATTTGATGCAAATGAAATTGAATTTGACCCAAATGAAATTAACTTTGATCTAAATTAAATTGAATTTCATGAAAGTGAAATTGAATTTAATCCAAGGAAATATTATTTGATCCGGGTGAAATATTGTTTGATCCAGGTGAAATATCATATGATTAAATGTAATATTTCCTATTTGCAGAAGGTGAAATTGAGTTTTCTGCAATTGAATTTAATCCAAAGAAAATATTATTTGACTTGGCTGAAAATAAATATGACCAAATTTTTATACATTTGTATTCACATTTCCTATCATATATATTTATACAAAAAAGTTTACAACATAATTTTTGACAAAGATCAATTTTCGGCAACTGCTTAAGTCCAATTTATTGAAGTAAATAACACCAAAATCAACAAAATTTATTTTATTTATTTACCATTTCATTCAGTCCTACAGGGTGAAGGGGCACATGGAGGCGTGAAGTGAGCCACACGGGGTGCGTAATAAGGCACTGCTGCGCTTATCAGCAACCATTTGTAAGCTGTTTTCAGGTTGATTCTAAGAATTTTGTAGGCATCGCAGACTCTCTTTCTGTCATCTGCCGATATCTTCTTGTATTTCATGTTCACAGACAGTTGAAACAAAATGTTAATATATATATATAGTTGAAAAAGCTGCAAACTTGGGCCATACATGCAGTGTACTTGTTATCATGTATACCATCTTTAAAATTTTTCCCCTTTTATTAATTATTACTTTATCTATTTCTAAAAATTTTTCTCGAACTTACTTCCACCAGTTCCACCAGCACCACTTCCACCACTGTTATTTTGTATGATCAATTTCAATTTCAATTGGATCAAATATTATTTCATTTGGATCAAATAGAACTGTAAAGGTGTAGTTCAAGTACGTGCATGAAATAATGGGGCCTATATCGAGTATTGCCCGTAATATTTATATTAATTAATTAATTCTGGATCCCTGAGATCCGTCTGGAGGTAGAATTTTAAGTGGGTGTCAATACTTCCTTTCCTTTGTATAGCGATAAGAGGCAAGTTTTAGTTTTTTCCAGCATTTCGTGCAATGGCATTTCTTATGTAAACCAAATTTAGGAATTAGCGATAACTTTGACTATTTGATTACATTTAAAATGAGGCTATTACTGTGAAAATTAATCTTGAAGATGGACTTTAAGTGGCTTACATGCAGTGAATTAAAAAATATTGAATGGTTGATG
This sequence comes from Parhyale hawaiensis, assembly GCA_001587735.2. Taxonomy (NCBI): domain Eukaryota; kingdom Metazoa; phylum Arthropoda; class Malacostraca; order Amphipoda; family Hyalidae; genus Parhyale; species Parhyale hawaiensis. The sequence continues at coordinate 1,246,463 of LQNS02278180.1, read as the reverse complement.
TAAACATATTAACTTAGAAGTCCAAATTGGGGGGTAGAGAAAAATTCACGGTAGGCATATGAGTGTGCAGCCCAAAGCTTGCGCACGAAGTCAGCTAACTTTGATATCTTTGAAGCTGGAACTGGTCTTAACTAGGTTACTTTTGGAAATGTGTAGTAATTTCTACAGGTAATTTCTACAGTCAATAGTTAACTCCTAAACCTACCAACAAAACATAATTATCATGCGATGCGTAAGATAACATGTGGTGTAAGAGTTGGGCCTAAGCAATAATTGCACTAACGAAATTCTTATTTTTTTCCAATAATACGAAAAATTCTGAAAAATAGATTTTTGAATCCCGTACCCATATTATGTGTAATGATACATGTTAACTAAGAGTCCCTTTACTCGGTACTCCGAACGAAAACTTTTTTAGATCATGCTAAGAAAATAAATTACGTAACTATTTTCGTTTAGTAACTGAATTTGCAGAGGAGCCCAAAAGTAATGATATATACACTACGAGCCTTATCCATTTATGTTCATTAGAGGATTAAGTAAGTAATAATAACCTAACATCATCTTCATTCAGAATTTAGTCACCATTACAAGGAAAGGTTACTAGAACATTCTCAGCGCATACCTCCCCCAACCAAAGTAATGTTAACGAAAATTTCAAATTGGTTCTGAAACTATAATTCCCTCTTTATCATTACCAAAAGAACAAATGGCACGTGCCTTTTGACAGTTATAAAAGGTTCTGTAATTTTCTTTAAATCCGTCCGTTAGTTCATGAGCTATGTTCTGGCAAAGGTTGGTCAAAGAAAAAAAAAATAACATTCCTGGAGGAGGTAATATAAGTTAGACTAGCCGTGAGGCCCATAAAGCGGCAATGAGAAGACATAGAAGGAATAAAATTTTTAACACATTCTGCATTTTTCTGTGGCAACTAAAACCTACTCGAAAAGACGTGAAGAACAAATTTTAGAAAACTGTTCATGTTCCAAGTTTCTCATCAAATATTTACCTCCGACAGGAGGTTATACTTTCGTCGGGTTTGTCGGTCTCTTAGTCTGTCACTTAAAATAACTCAAAAAGTTATGGAGGGATCTTTACAAAATTTACAGGAATTGTTAGGCGTGCTGAGTGTAACAGTTGTTCAACTTTTGGTGAAGATCCCTTCAACCGTTTGTTTGTATGCCTCTTTTTTCTTAGTCCCATAAATCAAAAATTTATGGACAGATTCTTATGAAATTTTTACATGATTTGTTAGGTACATTGCGAAGAGAAAACGGCCAAATTTTTGTGTTAATCTGTTAATTTGTTTGTCTTGTGTTTGACTTATTGTTTATTAGCAAAGTAACTCAAAAGGTTCCGCATGGATCTTTATGAAATTTACAGGAGTTTTTAGAAATGTTAATGGACGTAATAGACATAAATGATCAAATTTTGGTGATGATCGGCTGGCCTGTTTATTTGTTTGACTAATGTTTGTCAGCAATATAAGTAGAAAAGTTATGAACGGATCTTCAAGGAAATTACAGAAGCTGTTATGACTGTCAAAAAGTACAAATGACCAGATCTTTGAGCTAATAAAAAGGAAGCCCAGCTTCAGAACTAATTTGAGTCTTGCTTTAACGTTGCTTTGCTTGGCGGAGATATGCGCACTCGGAGTGCTGTAGTTAAGTTACGCAGACAGTAAATACTTACATCCAAAAAAAATAGTTATTGTAGAAAAGAGAAATAACAACTACGTTAAAGCATATCTCCTGATATTTTTTTCAATTATTGTACATTGCAAGAGTTTTATCAATTAGCATTATAATAAAAATTCCAGAAACTGTGGGAAATTTCCAAGGTGACTCAACTTTCTAGTCAGAAACATACGCATTTTCCGTTTTCAACAGTAGTAGCATTGAGGCCATTTCGAGCACTTTTTATAAGCCAAATAAAATTTTACGACGTATCTTCCGCCTTCCAGATACATAGTGTTTCAATATTGTGCGTTAATTAGTTTTGAGTTGTAGTCTTTATTTATTATGAAATCTCTCTACCTCTATAGCTATCTTTTTATCTACCTCTCACAAGCAGTACACGACAACACAGTCAGTAAATTGACAAGAATGTGAGAACGGCAAGCAGAGTACTGATTTTGATTACCAGGAATTTCGAGTATAAATCCAAGGAAATCATCATTCCCTTGTACAAAACGTTAGTACGGCCACATCTAAATTTTGCTGTTCGCTTCTGGTCCCCACATCTGTGCAGAGATGTCGGTAACATGGAAAGATATCTCAGCTGAGATACCAAGCATACGAGTGTCGTCTACAGGAAGTGCGCCTGATCTCTCTCGAGCAAAGATGACTCAAGGGGCAATTAATGAAACATTCAAGTATTTGAATGGCGTCAACGACGTACCTATAACATGACTTTTTCAGAGAGGCGTTAATGATCGCCTGCAAAACAACAGACAAAAAATCAAGCATAAACTTCAAAGAACAGTCATACGCTAACAGTTCTTTCTGCATTTCATAGTGAACATCTGGAATAAAGCCCCCTTCCCCCTCGACGTTGTTAATGTGGAGGCAGTCAACGAATTTAAAATCGTCTTGGCAGATATTGGGAGAGACACCCTCCATAGCTAAGAACACCTCCTGCAGGAGTCACAAACTATCAACGGCCAAAACTTCGGAGGCCACCTTAATCCATAATCTTCTCTCTTCCACCCGAACTAACTTTCGTCTCTTAGCTCCGTAGATCTGAAGCTATAAATCGTGCATGCACAATTGTCTCTTTGCCTAATTTTATCCCCCTGTTTCTTCTTTTCTCCTCAGGCATTCAAATGATACTAACATAATGGCAATAGTTCATAGAAGGCCTGGGCGTAGGCTCTCTGAGAATAGGCCTGTTGGTCCATCTACTGCAGCTTATCTAATTTAATCTGATCATTAGCTTGGGAGGGACGTCGCCTGGGCTACGGCTCTTACCTGGGAATGGGCCTGTCTATTACTAGCTATACAATCTTTTATCCTTTCTCTTACTCTTTATTTCACCCTTTACAATGAAACTTATACGTTCACTATTCCTTGGAACTTTACACCCCTGGCTAAAGATAATGAAGGCGACATTCTGCAGGTGCCCTTCACCTGGAACAGGGAATGACATTTCACTACTACTGAGAGCGATGAAGCCGTGAAATTCTGCCATCATCGACAGTAACGCTATTTGTACCTAAATGTCATGTCTACAAGTGTAATTTTCAATCAATAGATGAGCCGCAACACTGCGGAGAGTCATTCTTGCTGCAGGTTTACCATTAATACAGTAATAGATCTTCCGAGCCTGCAGCAATACAGAAGTGTCGGAAGTATGTTGCTTTTCTCTTTCTTGAAAAAAGTTCTTTAAGAAATCCATGTGGTATTTTATCCATTAAGGAACAGCTACCTGTTGTCTATTTTTTTCTAGGAGCAACATGATTGCAAGAAAAAGGAAAGCAGATGATGGTTGCTCTCAGCATGAATGCATTAGCACGTCTTTGTTGTTGATTTTGATGGACTATTAATTCACAGCAGGTGTCTTTTTGTTCTCTACATATACAGTCCAGGCTTATAGTGCGTATGACTTCTCTAAGCATCTCAATTCGAATATATGTATGCTGTAGAGCTGGTTCGTTATTCATGATTATTCGCGATACACAGGCGTTGTATAAATATAAGCAAGCTTCGTTGAAATGAAGATGACTCCGTATTTTAATTAGCTTCAAGTCTTCTTTTTTTCCAATTCGATACTTTGCTTTTGTTTTTACCCGATCGAAAATTGATAGGCATTTATCGTCTGCCCATGATAAAATAGTGAAAGGTATCCGATAACATCGGATAAATGCTTATGAATTTCCGATTGGGTAGAGTACGCACGTGCAGGATGATAAAAGACATCCATTTCTTTAAATATTCGGTAGGCGTGACGTTGTGAAGGAGCAACGTTTCGAACCTTACGTATTCATAGCCATGCGAATACTGAAACCTCAAGAGCCTGTCCAATATATCGAGCGCATCTAGGGTTACGAACTCATGATTATACAACCCCTCAAGACAATGGATTGGCAGGTTCCAAAATTGTTAGGTTATAAAATTCCTATCGTAATTGTTAGTTAAAATCCAATTCTAAAATAGTGAAGTAGATAACATATATGATAAAACAGTTTATATAATTACTTTGGTTGGGTCAGGTAATGCTAAGCGAACCCAACGGCTGTGAGGTTGCGTCTCTTTACCTGGAAGACCATATGTTAGGTTAGGAACAATATCAATTTAAGTCAGTTATTTTTGTGAATTGTCTTTTAGTGTTCATTTAGAATATGATGTATAGCTCTGCTATGTCGAACAATATCATTTAACTGATTTACTTTTGCGAATTATCCCATATATTTCAAATAAAATTTTATTTTAAGTTTTTCTATGTATTACTCTCACGAAAGTAGCAATAGGGTCGTTCATCTTTACCTGGCCAATATTGGGTCGGTTATCATTACGTGATCCCATTGCTTCTTTTAGCTCATATTAACGTAGTACATTAATGGACAGGAGCTCGGGCGGAGAACTAAAATATATTTTAAATCCTGTCTCGGCCCTCATCTTGCCCGTTGAGCATGGAGTTCAGCTTCTTGATGCAGAGTGCCTCCAAAATCAGAGGCTCTTTTCTTGAGCTGCTGCGGAACCGTACCTTACGGAAGTCACTTAGTGATCTTGCGGATACTTTTGTCATTTCATGAACTTTTAGATTGTAGAGCACTGATCGATGTTGTCTAAACTGGTCGGTGAGAGTTTGTTCCGTGTAGCCAACAAACGCATTGTGAGAATTACATTCTTCGTGGTTGATACTTATTCTGCACTGTATTCCTTCGCAAAAAGGGCACATGTCTAGATTTTCTAGTTTTGGTGATACTCAGCTCATTGAGCTCTATACGATGATGTATATATACATCATACATCATATATGATATAGTACAGTTCTTTATTTTTCCTCAATGTGCAAGGGCGTAAACGCTACTCAGAAGTAGATTTAGGTTTTTATTACTTATCTCACTTTGGAGAAATGGCACACGTCCAGCATACTTACCCTTTTTCCGAATTACATCTATGTACTTCATTAAAAGGGCACATGACCGGGAAATTTGTAATAGTTTTTAGAGAAGAGATGTATGAAAGCTGCACAAAGTTAACTTACGATATATCTATTCGACCATGTATGGATATGTGCCCTTTTTCCGATGTACGGCAGTATATTGGTACACAACATTTGTTCTTCTGTGGATCGGTGTAAGTTGTTTTTTATGAAAAGGGTTTTCAATTTCCAATTTTTATAAAAAATGTGAAGCTTGATTTTGAGGGTGTCTTCTGAAGCTATTACGTTAGACCTTACAATATTCTTGAGATGTCGCTCATCATGCTTGTAGTTTGATGTCAGTTGCGATTGGCAATAGTATTTGATTTCTGTTTTTTTTTTGCAAGGTCCCTGATCATTTCTATTCTTACTATGTGGATGAAGTTGGAAATGGTGTTATTACAACCTTGGGAAAGCTATTGTTGGTAAGCACCTGCTTGATGTGGCTGACTTCTGCATGGAATAGCTGCCATGTTCGGTTGGAGCCGCGTGTTCGGTGGAGTAACGTTGTAACACCACCGATTTTGTTGCGCTGTGCAAGACACACTCAAAATTAATGTTGATATTTCCTATTACAAAAAACTGAAAAATGAGCGCTACAGTGGGTCCCTCAATTATGGTATCAACAGAGTGATTATGAGCTAAAAGACTTAGGGTGGTACTTGCGCCGTATTCAGTCCGTTAAAGCTAACAGTTTCTTGTTGTTTGCCGAGTGCTAGACTGCGACAACCATATTTCCTATGAGTTACCTCTCACACGTAACTCGTCCTTCGGAAATACATGGTATTGTTTGTAAGATGAAGTAAATAATTTTTCCAGAATGTTGTTGATCAAAGACCGAAGGCTGTCCCCTCTTCGGAACATCATTACAAGCAAACAGGTATAATGTTTCTCCAATACAGCAAACAATCGTTTATTCACAAGGATATTATAATGTACCTGTTTTCTATATCACTCATGTAAGTAGCACTTATCATCAGTCACCTAGCTAGCATGTATTACAGCAACGTATTGCAAGAAATACAAAGTGGGGAATACCAATCTAAAGAGTTACTAGCGCATGTGCACACTCTGCGGGTATTTCAGACAATAAAGGAAGACAAGTGTGTTAGTACGCAAGTTGGCCAGCGGAAACCTGGCACCGCGTGACAGCGTCGAATAGTTTTTAGAGTCGAGTGCAATAACAATTATGTAGAATTCTTCGATACGTAGATTATTTCTGCCTTAAGTAACACCAGCTCCCTCTTTTTCTTGTCGTTATTTTTTGTGTAAAGCACAATCATTACTGGCCCGAATTATATGATATACCGAGTTTTTTCTGTCCTAGGTAACACAAGTTCCTTCTTTGTTTTGTAATTTTTTTATACATAGCACAATAATTACTGCCTAGAACTGTAAGCCTTTTGGGTTGTGCCTTAGATAACACCTCCTCCCTCTCTGAAGTCCCGTCAATCGGCCAATAGCTTTCTCATTCTATGCCAGGCCAATGCTCGCTTTTGAACACCTTCCAAAAGCTCGGCTCTTAACTTTACAGTTGTAGATCGATAGGATGCTTCCACGAAGGCATTCTCTCTTCCTTTCGCTTAGAGATCAAGAGCATTGATGCCCGTCTCGCCTGTGGAAATGTTGCCGGTGTTGCATCAAAGGGACAGCCCGCTAGGTTTACTGCAGTGGCAGTGAGCTGGCCAATACCTCCGATTTCTAAGTAAGATTGCTCTCGGAAGCGCAGAGTCTTCATCTGACTTTTCCCTCACTAAATGGGCATTGCTGTTTTGGATACTTCAGTGAAATCAGAAAAGTTATGCTGAAGCGGCTTCACAAGGAGAAGCACCACACTAGGGTGCTTGCATCGCATCCTGTCCACCATCCACCCGTTCAGTTAAAACACATTTAAATGAGCCTTGGTTAAACAGGTAAGGAAATATATTTTGTATTGCTTGTATGCGCTTTAATGATAGTAGACACAAGTTTACATGATGATTATATGAACACATTCTCTCGGCTACGTGTCCGAATGCATTGCTGTGTCCGCTCAAACACAATCAACAGTGCAACAGTGAGAAGTTTACTGCATTTTAACTAACCCCAGAATTGAAGATATATCCGTAACTTTAGAGAATGACGCTGAAAAACTGACTTCACAGATATATTTTATTTTCTATTTTTTTCATTTTTTGCAGACACATATATACTTCGTTTATGAGAGTTCAATAAAACATAACTCTGAAACATCGTTCATTTAACTACTGCATGAACTTGGTTTACAGTCGGAAGGTTACTGCAAGTGCAGAACTCCAACACAAAATGCTTTCATTGTTGATTAATAATTTCATTATTACAGCTGTTCCAAAACTAATACCTCATTGTTTTTCAATTCAAAAATTTGTAGAGCTATATGGAGACGGACATAGTACCATTAAGCCGAGTGACTTGTGCTCCAGAATTTACTTTTCTACATAGTCTCCAGCATTCTCAATGCACTTTTGTCATCGATAAACGAGAGCCTTGATGCTTCGGTTGTAAGAGTCATGTTGTTATTCGTTGCCATCGTCAGGGTCCGCTAGGGCCATCTTGAGGACGAGGCTCCGGAAGGAGAGTGGGCAGAGAAGGGAGACAGTCGAAGAGAGGAAGAGAAGCGAGGAAACGTGCGGCCCCAAGCGGGTCCAACCAGAGAATGCTCACCGAAAAATCAGTGGGTGGGGTGACAAGAGTCATCGCCTGCCGAGGCGGTCCATTTTTCGCTGCTGCGATTAAGAATATGTTGTCGGGAAAGTGCTGCCCACATAATGCGCCCTTCAGAGGTCCGAATGAGTGGAAGTCTAACGGTACCTGGTCGGGACTATACAGTGGGTGAAACAGCACCCAAGAGGTGACAGAAGCGACTGTCAACTCTGACCATTACATTGAAACGTTGACCAAGTCGCAGGCCCTGATTTCCAGTGTGTGACCTGAGAAAAGGAAAGCATTCTGTTTGCAACACGACAACGCCAGGCCACACAGAAGTTTGAAAGCCACAAAATATATGAAAAAGTTCTGCTGGACGGTACTGTACCACCCACCGAATGCTTCCAAACTGTCACCGTCAGACATCCACTTGTTCGGACTTCTGAAGGGCGCATTAAGTGGGCGGCGTTCCCCGACAATAACGGCGTAACCGCAGCCGTGAAGAAATGGACTTTTACGACCGAGGCATCAAGGCTCTCGTTCTTTGGTGGCAAAGGGCATTGAGAATGGTAGTGACTACATAGAAAATAACTTCTGGAGCGCAATAGGTCGCTCCTTTTAATGGTGCCACTTCTGCATTAGTAGCTCTTCCCCTTTTTAAGTTACAAATACCAGACATTACTTTAGGAAGACCCTCGTAATAGATACCTATATTAAGTGGCAAAATGGAGTGTTATCATGGCGAATTTTTACCTCCGCCAGAGAGGTTACGTTTTTGTCGGAAATTTGTTAAACAGTGTGTTTGTATATTTGTTTATCACTAAGTTAACACAAAAAGTTATGGACGGTTCCTTTTAAAATTTAGATGATTTATTTCGTATATTAGGAGGAACAGATAATTAAATTCTGGTGAAGATCCGTTCAACCACGTGATTTTTTGTATGTCTGCCTTTTTTTTTTCGAGTCTTGTACGGATCATTATAAAACCTGCAGGAATCACTGGGAATGTTACGAAGAGCATCTGACAAAATTTTTGTGTTGATCTGTTTGTCCGTTTGTATGTTTGTTTTATGTTTGTCAATAAAATAACTGAAAAACTTTTGAACGAATCTTCATGAAATTGCAGGAATTGTTAGAAATTTTTAAAAGACACAAGTGACCAAATTTTGGTGAAAATCAGTAAGTCCATTTGAGTGCTTATCACCCGCGAGCGAAGAGAAGAACGGTGATAATGTTTTCGTTGAAGATGCAACTTTGTAGATTGGTTTGTTTGTCTGTCCACCCAATAAGTGGTCGAAGGAACTGAGCAATCATCATATTTTTTTGCAGGGCGTCTGGTGGGTTGCTCTCAATGTGACCCATGCCAAAAAATGAGATTAGCTGGCCATAAGAAAAGATGGCAATGAATTTTACCCCCATCCCTCCCCACCCAAAAAAGTTAGAAAGAGTGGAGCTATGTTGATGATTTTTTGCAGGGAGTCTGGTGGGCTACCTTCAATGTGATCTACACCAAAAAATTAGGATTAGCTGGCCATCAAAAGTGACGGCGATGAAATTTGCTCTCGCCGCGGATGATTGTCTTACGCCACGAGGCGTTCTAGTTGACTACTGTAAATGTTTGTCTTAGTGTATATCAGAGAATAAGTCAAAAAATTGCCGGCAGATCTTCAAGAAATTTACAGGAACTGTTGGAAATGTCAAGGGGCACAAATGACTAAAGTTTGGTGACGATAAAAAAGAAATAGTAGTTTCAAGACCATCTTGCATTTTTCGATAACATTGCTTTGCTTGGCTGAGGCAAGAGGCATGCTCTTCAAGAGCGCATCTCTAGTTATTTTTTGTATTTGACAGATAACAGACCTTTTATAACGTCGATTAATATTGTGTTAATAAATTTTTCATTTCTACGGCTGAAACTGGCTGTCGAGAACGCTCCGACAAGGCTAAGCTCAAAAATAATTAAAATCGGCCAAATTGTTTTCCATAAATAGTTCGAAAATCATGGAGCAAATTTTCCGTACTCTGACGTGATGTGCAGCGAGGTTACCACTAAGACTGTATTAAGGATACTCTATTTCGCCTATGTAATCATACTAGCGACTAAAAAGGATCGGGGTGTAAATCCCGGTGTCTTTTTGGGAATGGGCCTTTTGGTTCGTCTACTGCCGCCTATCTAATCTAATCTAATCTAATCTAATATACTGTATAGTTCATGCAGTAAGCAGAATCATAATCTCCAGAATTTGCTTCTAAGGGAATAACACCATCTGCCGCAGTGCTCCTTAGCTCTATAGCACTGTAACGTCATCAAAGCCAGAACTGGGTAAAATGTTGGTTTTTATGTGAGTGTGATGGAGAGCTGGAACTCACTCCCCCTATGTTTCTCCCGTGATTTCTTCCTACGCCAAAAACATTATATTTTTGTCAGGGTTTGTTACTCTGTCTGGCATGCCGTTATAGTAACGTAACTAAAAAACCTTTGAACCGATCTTCATGAACTTTCCAGGAACTGTAAGGATGCTGAAGAAATCCTGGGTTCAGGACCGTTTTGCATTTTCAGTAGCACTACGATGTTTCGTGGTGGTGGTCTGCGCTCTCAGGGTTTTTCCCTAGTTGCATTTTTTATTTCAAAAGAAATAATCAACTCTACGGCAGTTGGAGCTGCTCTAGAAAAAATGAGAGCGCTTTCTTCCATGTGGAATTGGCAGCACTAATGGTTGGTAATTTGATAGGTTATTAAGCTGCAGCTGCTGTGGGTGATGTGCACCGTCCAATTGGTAGAATTATGACCACAAGCATCAACAGTAAAGAGATGCCAAAGCATGCTCTTTCTCGTCAATTTTGACAGTTAGAATCATTAGTCTACTATGTTTGCCAAAAACCCATCTTGATACTTTTCCATCATATCCTATTTTCATGATTTTTTTAGGAACAATATACCGCTCATTATGCACAGAAATATGCAGTTTTATTTATCGGTTCATATTGGTATGTACGGAAAAAACTAAGCTAAATAACTTGTGCAGCAACCAGCGGGTTGCCTGTGTTACTTTATGGATCCTATAATCTTTTTATTTGTACCTTCATAGATTGTACTATACATAAATCAGAGTCATTCTTTGTACTAGGGCCTACATCAAAAACAATCATAAATATAGTGCATAATTATGCTAGGCAATGTCTACAGTGCATCATAGATTTTAATCTTATCGAATATCCATACCATCAAATACCTAATGTGCAGTGGCCATCTATGTACATACCACCCATCACTATTTTATAAAATGCAGCAAATAGCTGCACTCCATCAAATATTTATGTTGTATTGGAGATGGTTGTTCATCTTAAAAATTTTCATTAGTCCAGTACAGCAAATGTTTACATACCGTCACATATTTTATAGCCCTGTACATGGATAGACGCACTCCATCAAATATTAATACCGTTCAGTAGCTGTCTTCATATTATAAACCATATCATAGTGCAGTAGATGGCTCTATAGCGTCATCAATGTACAGTATACTAAGTACATCCAGCACAGCAGATGGCTGCACATCAACTACGTATGCATATACTGTACATAGTTCAGTAGATGTCTCCACACAATAAGCCGTAACAAAATTTCTTCAACTGGTTCTCATTGATTTTTTCAATATATTTTTGTCATTTCAATAAAATAATATGCATAGATATATAGAGCAGCAGATGGATGCACACCTTCAAATATTTATGCTATGCAGTAGATGGCTGCACTACATCAAATAACCATACACTTTGGTATTGCTCTGCACTTATGACATGAAATATTTATAAAAGTTAGCAGCTGGGCTCTATACCCTAAATTATTTATGCAGGTCGCTTGATATTTACGCAACATATGTAAACAGGTCGGTAGATGACTGTACACAATAAAATATTTACACAAGTTCTGCACACCAATTCCTGTAGGGCATACAGTAGAATCTACCCACGACCTTCATATCTACAACACAAGAGCAGCAAAATATTGCTGCGGTAGAAGCAGTCCAGCCGAAGCACATTCCGCATGCCTGAGAGGCTTTGCATCAAGAAGCAAGCAGGTTCTGTTTATATTTTAGCATCTCGAGATTAGCTTCATCCTTGTGAATAAGATATGCTGCGGTGCCCCTCCGGCCCTCAGGCCTGTGTGCTGCAGTAGCTGCTCGGGCTAAACTTGGTTGTAGCAGGTTACGCCATTTTGTGCTAACAATAGTGAATGGCATGTTTAAAATAAAGCTGCACCAGGATTGTGCAACCTGTTGCACTAAAAGGAGTCACTAGCGTTTGTGAATATTTGAAACGTACTTCCGTTCCTGAGTAGCTTGATGCAGTCCTTCACGCTCAAATAAGAAACTTAACGTTAGCGGATGCATTGCAAGCCTACCATTATTATTTGGTAACATACAGCATTTTTTGATGGCACACTGGCATTAGGCCATATTGATAACGAGTCTGTCAGTATCTTAGACACAATTTTGGATTTTGTTAGCCACAAATAGGAGGATGGCATATTGTTGCGACCTGACTCAATAACGTGACCTAATAGTGGAAAACGTAGAGTCAACTTGATCCTACACCACACCTTGCAGTTCCACAGGCACTGATTCGTGCTGCAAATTGATGCCCGCTAGGACCCAGAGGAATGCACAGCAGCAGTCGGCCACAAAGAACTACAGCCCTCCCACCGTCCCTACATCTGGTAAGAGCAGTATCCCCGCAGTGGAGTTTAAAAGCCGGAAATGTTTACACCGCAAGTTAAATATCGCAAAACTGCTCGGCGAGGAGGCGAACTCGGAAGCTACGGCATGCAAGCACAGCAATCTAGCATCTCACCACTGCGGCTTAAAATCCGTAAACTATGCAGTAATTGAGTATAAATGTCTAAGCGTACATGCGCTTTATCAATTTGTTCAACCGTGAACTGTTTACGCTCAACTCTTTCGTACTTTAAACTTGAAAATAAATATCCTGATTGACTGCATCCTGCACAGCAAAATCCCACCACCAACGTGGACAATAAAGCGAGGTCAACCTGCATATCATTTTCCTTCCTTTTTTTTAATATTATTATAAGTAATAAAGGAACAACTTTCAAATAATGCGGTAACCAAAATACAGATCAGCCAGGCCCCGCTCGGCTTCCGCAGCGGCACAAGAAATTGCTTTGTGTCGCAATATGCATGAAGTTCAAGGGAATCGAGCGGCTGTAGCGTTACGCAACAACAATAACGGCTTTAACAGGAAGTTTTTGGCCATTTAGTGTTCCATAGCCACCACTTTCGCCATTCCCAGTCGCCCACGATACAATTAGAATGAAATTTGATGAGGAAAAGTTAGCTGCAAAAGTTTGGTGAAATGTTTTATTTAACCTCAGTAATGGCCTCGAGGCTGGCAAATAACGAGAGCTAGATTAGGTTTGTAGGGCCCAACCTGGCAATGGAACATCGATTAGAGAAAAATATTGCGGAGTGAGCCATACCGGAAGCCCTGCAATCTCCTGTTTCACTTTCAAGTTTTTCGAGGTCACTTTTCGGTTTTGCTTGTTTGAAATGCGCTTAGAAGCAAAAGTTGCTCCAAAGATATCTTTCTGGCGTGGAGCTGAATATGAATGTTTTGTCGTAGTTATATATAGATGTGAATCATTCTGTTTCACTTTCGACTTTTTCAAAATATTTTTTCTAGTTTGCTTGCTTGGAAAGTGCTTAGAAGCAAATGATGCCTTGAAGATACCATTCTTGCACTGAATGATCTGAACAGCGTACACTCTTGTTTTATCACAGCACTCCGCATGATCCGGTGTTGCTATACGTTTTACGAAGTCCCTTGTTCATATATACATATATATATATATATATATATTTTTTTTGCTAAGCGAATTACTGGGAGTGAAAGCGACTCTTTGAACAGTCTATGCATAGTGATTTGAATAATTTGGCTGCTCTTTTAGCTACATTTTACGCAGCACGCTCGGGTTTGCCTTTCAAGTGTTTCAAAGTCATATCTATTTTGATTGAAAGACATTAGTGGAGGAGATATACTTTGTCAATACTAATACTTTGTGATGCAAACATACAGATAGATATGAACATAAATCTAACATTGTCAAGCCTCACGTATCTATATCCTAAAAGAATAGCAGTCCCCTCGTTTGGGGGTCTATAAGGGGCCCTGAATATTACTGTTTAAACTCCATACTTGACACAAACTGTAACGCCGAGGCCACTTATGTATTCGCATAAACAGCTAGAACCGAGGCTGGGCAACTCACTCGTTGTTCTAAGATACATTTAAACTCGGTAGCATAGATATGGAGTTTGAACTACGTGCGAGTTGCACATCCTTGCGTCACGTTGTTTGTATACGAATGTATACTGAGGCCCCGACATCACGGATCTAAATATTAGCAACGTGGCCGACCAGCGATGGCTGGGCGGATTCAGCTATTAGAATGTCAAGATCTCAGACACCAAAAGCCTACAACTAGAATTTTAATAAAATTTCAGAGAATAAAATACATGTCCGTGGGACGCGAAGCTGCTAATAGTGTTGCATAGTAGCATAAGAAGAAGACTATGAGAGCTAGAGCGCAGTAGCCGACGACAACACAAATACGCAAGATTAGCATGGATGCACAATTGCAGGTACCTACCATTTAGTCCCAAGTTCTAGACATATTTTCTTATACCACTGAACCACAAGTAAATACCTTCGCACTTAATCCCAGCTTAGTGGCAGTCACAGTCTTACTGCAATCCAACTCACAGAAGCACTGAGCGTGGAAGCAGAGGCTACATATGAAGTACGGATGCCTGCCACTCGTGCTTGAGGCTTAATAGCAAAACACGTTGAGGAGAGCCATATGTTTCTGTACGAAATCGCAAGATCGACTGAATGAACTTTACAAGTACCTGTTGTAAGTAAGCTCCTCCCAAAATCATAAACCTTGCTCACTGATGCTCTCCGGTTAGCAGCAACCTCGAACGCGATCATGTGGTAATCGGAGGCTTGTGCTAATTCAGGGCCTGCATCTGAAAGCTCGTAAATCAGATTATCATAATACTGGGTGGTACAGTAAGCATTCCAACCACATACAAATAAATATTGGCGATTGGCACAGGACTTTTATGTATCAAAGAGACTAATTTTCATGCTACTTCCTGAGTAACAATAACTGGTAGACCCCACATGGGTTCTATGTAGGAAGATGAGCAACTGCTGGGTTCAACTGGGCATAATGTGGGTTCATACTAGGCTACCTAAGACTGGACAGCACCATTTTATAACCACCTGGGCTCATTAGGACCTTCCTACCGTAAACAAAGTGTGGTGTTTTGCACATGGGTAAAAATGGGCTCCCCCAGCTGTATCCCACATTAACAATATTGTGTTTTTTTTCACATCAGGCCCATCTGGGTGACTGTGGGTTTTCCCAATGAGAGCAGCGCATGATAATTCCCACAGGGATAACAAATGGGCGTCCCAGCTCTTTACCACATTAGAAAGAAAGTGGGTCGTCCCATATACAGTAAGAACCTCGTGTTTTCTCATGTGCATGGGGTTTCCCAGTATGAGCAGCATATGATGTTTCCCACGTGGGTGACAAATGGGTTAGCAAACTACATCCCCAATTGCTTAGTAAGTGTGTAAGAGCTCACATTAAAACACAATATGCCATGAAATTCAAGTTGCAATGTAGATTGCATATATAATGAAACTAACTATATACCGAGCTATAGCAGTGATATGACCTACCATGTAGGTAGGACTCCGTAGCTGAGTGGGTTAAGGCGTCACTGTAAGCGCTTATTGGGGCAGTCGTAGGCTCGATCCCTGGCTAGNACCTCAGTAATGGGCTCGAGGCTGGCAAATAACGAGAGCTAGATTAGGTTTGTAGGGCCCAACCTGGCAATGGAACATCGATTAGAGAAAAATATTGCGGAGTGAGCCATACCGGAAGCCCTGCAATCTCCTGCTTCACTTTCAAGTTTTTCGAGGTCACTTTTCGGTTTTGCTTGTTTCAAAAGCGCTTAGAGGCAAAAGATGCTCTAAAGATATCTTTCTGGCGTGGAGCTAAATATGTATGTTTTATCGTAGTTATGTATAGATGTAAATCATCCTGTTTCACTTTCGACATTTTTCAAAATATTTTTTTCTAGTTTGCTTGCTTGGAAAGTGCTTAGAAGCAAATGATGCCTTGAAGATACCATTCTTGCACTGAATGATCTGAACAGTGTACACTCTTGTTTTATCACAGCACTTCCCATGATCCGGTGTTACTCATAAGTTTTACGAAGTCACTTGTTCATTTTTTTCTGATAAGCGAATTGGTGGAAGTGAAAGCCACTCTTTGCACAGTGTGTGCACAGTAATTTGTATAGTTTGGCTGCTTTTTAGCTATATTTTACGCAGCGCTCTCGGGTTGCCTTTTCAAGTCTTTCAAAGTCATATCTATTTTGATTGGAAGACATTAGTGGATGCGATATACTTTGTCATTACTAATACTTTCTGATGGAAATATACATATCGATATGAACATGAATCCAACATTGTCAAGCCTCACGTACCTATACCCTAAAAGAATAGCAGTCCCCTCGTTTGGGGGTCTATAAGGCGACCTGAATATTACTGTTTAAACTCCATACTTGACACAAACTGTAACGCCGAGGCCACTTATGCATTCGCATAAACAGCTAGAACCGAGGCTGGGTAACTCACTCGTTGTTCTAAAATACATTTAAACTCGGTAGCATAGATACGGTAGTTTGAACTACGTGCGAGTTGCACATCCTTGCGTCACGTTGTTTGTATACGAATGTATACTGAGGCCACGACATCACTGATCTAAATATTAGCAACGTGGCCGACCAGCGATGGCTGGGCGGATTCAGCTATTAGTATGTCAAGATCTCAGACACCAAAAGCCTACAACTAGAATTATAATAAAATTACAGAGAATAAAATACATGTCCGTGGGACGCGAAGCTGCTAATGGTGTTGCATAATAGCATAAGAAGACTATTAGAGCTAGAGCGCAGTAACCGACGACACCACAAATACGCAAGATCAGCAGGGATGCACAATTGCAGGTACCTACCATTTAGTCCCAAGTTCTAGACATATTTTCTTATACCACTGAACCAGAAATAAATACCTTCGCACTTAATCCCAGCTTAGTGGCAGTCACAGTCTTACTGCAATCCAACTCACAGGAGCACTGAGCGTGGAAGCAGAGGCTACATATGAAGTACGGATGCCTGCCACTCGTGCTTGAGGCTTAATAGCAATACAAGTTGAGGAGAGTCACATAATACTGTACGAAATCGCAAGATCACTGAATGAACTTTACAAGTACCGGTTGTAAGTAAGCTCCTCCCAAAATCATTAACCTTGCGCACTGAAGCTCTCCGGATAGCAGCAACCTTGAACGCGCTCATGTGGAAATCGGAGGCTTGTGTTAATTCAGGACCTGCATCTGATAACTCGTACAATCAGGCTATCATAATACTGGGGTGGTACAGTAAGCATTCCAACCACATACAAATAAATATTGACGATTGGCACATGACTTTTATGTATCAAAGGGACTAATTTTCGTGAGAGCAGCGCATGATAATTCCCATAGGGATAACAAATGGGCGTCCCAGCTCTTGACCACATTAGAAAGATAGTGGGTCGTCCCATAGACAGTAAGAACCTCGTGTTTTCTCATGTGCATGGGGTTTCCCAGTATGAGCAGCATATGATGTTTCCCACGTGGGTGACAAATGGGTTAGCAAACTACATCCCGAATTGCTTAGTAAGTGTGTAAGAGCTCACATTAAAACACAATATGCCATCAAATTCAAGTTGCAATGTAGATTACATACATAATGAAACTAACTATATACCGAGCTATAGCAGTGATATGACCTACCATGTAGGTAGGACTCCGTAGCTGAGTGGGTTAAGGCGTCACTGTAAGCGCTTATTGGGGCAGTCGTAGG
>LQNS02278180.1:1213671-1228564 GCA_001587735.2 Parhyale hawaiensis | reverse complement strand
ATAATGAAACTAACTATATACCGAGCTATAGCAGTGATATGACCTACCATGTAGGTAGGACTCCGTAGCTGAGTGGGTTAAGGCGTCACTGTAAGCGCTTATTGGGGCAGTCGTAGGCTCGATCCCTGGCTAGGAAAAGGTGTATACAGTATAGTGGGTAACTCATGGGACGTTTCTGGGATAAACATAAGTATTTTTTGGATTTGTCACGAGGGACCCATCAAAATACATTTTCATAAATAGCTGCGACCAATATGGGCATTGAAAGAGGGTCCCACTAAGTTATAAGTGGAGAGGTGATGTGGAACTAAAGAGTCTGTCCTCCAGGAGCCTCAAAATCCCGGGTGAGTCCTAGGAGCTGGAATCCTATGAGCAGGGTTAACGTGCGGGATCCACTCAAAAAAGTTTGCAAAAAATTACTTGAGGCACCTATAGATGTTCCACATGGATTCCACCAGACTATAAATGGATAAATGGTGGAGTAATAATGGGTCTACCCTCTAGAAAACCATCCGTGCTGCACGAACTGGAGCCCATCAAGCACGTGCTTGGGCAGATACTGGTTCTCGAGGTTTCACTAGTAGGATGCACTCAAAAACATTAAACATTGTAAAATGTAGCTGGGAACCATATGGACCCAAATAAGCGTCCTACCATAGCGCAACGGGTTGCCCAGATACTTGTTGCTCGGGTTATGGCAGCGTTTTAAATTCACTTTATGGTGTAAACTCACTTATGGAAACAGCATTTTTTATCTGGGTCACAAAATCACTGTTGATTTACGTGATGAACAGGATATACTTAAAGAAACGCGGAAGCTTCACGCTAACGACAACTTGCAATCCAAAAGTTTTTGTCGCAGTTCTCAAGTCAAATGTGAACTGTTTCGCAGCTATTGATAGCCCTGTATTATGTAAGTCGCTGCTGTCGAATTAAGCAGAAATCGATAGAACTCCTATGGGTAGCTAACAACGACAAATTTTGTCAGCTTGTGAGAATACTGAAGCCAGCTAGTGCACTCATGATATTTACTCAGAAGTTTACTGATTGTCTCACAATCGTGGCAACGAAATAGGCTCTCAGTCTTCAAGTCAGCATAGGAAAATATGATAATTTTTTCATGAAGGTCATCCGTAGTAGCTCTGGCTAGAAATTATCCAACATTTATAGCCGATGGCAATGCATCATCTTACCAGACTGGGGCCAAAACATGGGCTACACTCCCGTCATGTATGCAATGTTGACATCAAAAATTCTTTTTTTTTTTAACCTAGCTCTATTGAAAGCTGCACCTCACGCTTTGCATCATGTGATATCTAGATGTCTGTCTGAATATTTAACAAAAGTTTTTCATTCATTGACTAAACAGACAAGAACTGGTTCATTCCTTAAAGCTCTTTTCTTAGCCTTCACCTCAGTAACTACGAATACTACGCACATAAAACCTGCTGATATTTGACGATCAGTTTCAGTTCCACTAAGAGAAGAGCGCTTTAAGGGCATACGTTCCATTCCCTTTGCCGCCTGATATCCTCTACAGTACATCACCTGCCCTGAAGTACTGACTCCTTATCCTTCCTTTCTTCCTTTGCCGGCAACAGCTCAATGTCAAGGCTAGATTACAAGGCACCGGCGCCGCATGACACGAACAGCGCACGAAAATCCGGCACCGCTGTAGTGACCATAATTCATAATTGTGTATTCTACTCATCCAGTGACACATGGCCGGTGCGAAAGCCTCTCGTGCGTCATCATCAATATGCATGGGCCCAGATTACCGAACTTGCCTAGAGTTAACAGCGCAAGTTGTGGAGCTAGACAGTTAGCCTGAGCCATCCTCCTTATTCTCGCCATCAGCAGCGAGACATGGAGGCGACATGACAACAGACGGTGTGTAGTGCTTGCTTCGCCTCGTACCATTTCACTGCTAATAGAGAAACACCAGGCAACAGCCCTGGTAATCTGCCTTCCTTGCCCTTGTTTTGCTCGAACTTGTTGCTATGTTTGCCCTTCTAAGCGCAAGGAGTTGAAGGTTCGCTCGGATATCGCCTATAGGTCATTGTGATATGCGAGTATGTTGTTGTTGTTATACGTGCTTGCTCGCATTTCGTAAAGATAAGAGGAAACAAGGGGTGCTAGAAAGTTCTGAGCTTCCATGTTGTCGCGAAAAGAAACTTTAAGTGGCGTATTTACGCAGCGGAGGGTCTGTTCTCATAATTAACTAGTGAATTCGGCTCTCCAAGATGACAACCAAGAATTTACATCAGCGCCTCTGAATAGGTGACGTATCCAACCAATATACGGTTACTAGTGACCAAAGCCGTTGTGAATTGAAGGCGGAAAACAATTACTTCTACGAAGCCCGCGTTTCCACCACTCTTCTTAGAGTGTTTACTTTGAATAAAATATTTCTTTTTTCTTTCACTGATCTTCTACTGAATTTGCGTATCACGAGTTCACTGCAAACAGAGCATTGCTGTGGGAAGAAATAGAAATTCGGTGCCTCTGCTAAGGTTGTGATGTATTTGATAAGTTTTCAATGCTTCAATTTCAAATCTGACCTAGCAACGGCTCATTTTGCCATCCAATGAAAGAATTTCCCCTAATACTCCTATCGGAGCGGAACCGATGAACGAAGCCATCAACAAACTCTGTATTATTCTGCAGTCGGATGACATGAACGGATTTTTGTAGAAATGCTGCAAACAAAAGAATGGGCAATAAATAGTCCGGTGTCTTAGAAATAGCCATTGTATGCTACACTGAATATATATATATATAATATATAGAAGGCAAGTCCGCCATAAAAATCGTCGTTTCAACTCCGAAATTCTGACTACTGAAGTCCAGCTCTTGAAGGTCGAGTTCTAACAAGATTCTTGATTTACAAAGATTGAAAGATGTACCGTTTTCTTGCGATGATACGGAATACGTATATACTGTACATCTATACATGTATATGATGTATAGTGGGTCTTTGTATGGTGTTTTGTTTATTAGAACATCATGCAAAAGGGGGGTTTAAGGTAAACAGACATTCAACGTACTCAGCAACTCTAAGACGTTGGAAACGCTTCTTGGAGATTAAACTATGCACAAAATAAAACACAAACAGCTCACTTGAGGGCTCGTACGTAATCCGGCACGGTCAGACATACTGTAAATCTTGATAATGAACTCTATGAATAACTGACGGAGTGGACCAGTGTTTCAATTTATCAACTGCTATGCTTGTAGAAATGTATCAAGCAGTGAAAATAGTTATAGTTGAAGCCTGATGGTATTTAGCTGTAAAGAAATAACATTGAGATGAACATATGGGGCAGATTTTGTTCTTTCTACTTTACTAGCATTACAGGACGGATCAAAATAAAAATTTACTAGATAGAGTCCATACGAACACTCACAGTCAGCTGCTACTGTGGCTTGCACATGCACAAGCTGATAACCTGCACACGTACGCAGCACAGAGCGATCTCTCACCATGAGTGTCAGAAAGGCACTGAGCACGGACGGACAGACACACTGACGACATTATCATCCGCTCTCGGATACAGCCACCATAGAAACCGTCCCTGTTGACACGGCATTCCAGCTTCTTCTTCTTCTTCTTCGCTGCTAATAAGCTCATCTGTACTGAAGCGGTTACTCCTATTGGTCTCATTTCAAATAGCGCTGTTTTTTCTATGAGGAAGGTAGATTAATTCAGGAGAAATAGCGTTAGTTAGGCTATCATTCTCTATAATAAAGACGATCTACATTTAAACCTACTAGCGGGACCCGTGGCAATTCCACGGTTGAGTTTCGTAGCTTTTTTTTTTTTTTTTGTCACTATACAGACCCTGACTGGGCCAGAGAGTTACATGGCAACGTTAATCACATGAAACTGAAAGCGTTTGCGCAGAAGCACAATAGCACCGGCTACTTCAAATAGGCCTATATATACGGATAACCATCAAAAGCTAACAAAAATGTGTAATGATACTAAGCACGCTGTCATGCCACGCCAGGTGCCCACTCACTATCACGCCGCTGCGAGAACAGCATAGTCACCCCTAACGACAGTCGGTAGGCTTAGCACTACTGGGTCTGTCGCGCTGCCATCTCGTTTCTAGCGCGTAGGCTTACGCCGCCGGGTGCGCTACTGCCTGTCATACGTGCCACTGCGCTACTGCCTGTCATACGTGCTGTGGCTCCCACCTGTAACTTGCTTGAGTCACAGCTGAAATGTATATTTAACGCTCGTGTTTGTTCTCTAGTGTTTTCAACTGTATACTATAGAGACAACTGTTTATCTGTGTAACCTTAACTAGTATTTTCTGAAATTTATATTTGTATTATGCGAACAGAGTATTGTTTTTAGAATTAAGTAATATCCTGTATTTGATCATCTGTGGTCCGATACCGGATACGGTGGGAGACCCGCTTTTTACAAGATACCCGAGATAAAACTAGCAATGACTTTGTTATTGCTTAACCTCTTGCTACGTTTGTCTCGAAGGACCTTGGTCTTTCCAGGGTCTGCCATAGTCTGGCGCTTAAGGAGGGATCCCCACGCTAGCCAAAGCAGCTACAGGCCGCTTAGCAAGCCGGACGGCCCGTGCGTATTACCGGGACCGTCCGCACAGGCATCATATTGCCCAGTCCCGTCAGAGGAGGCCGATTCGCGCAAGCCGGACGGCCCACGAGAGCTATACGGGACCGTCCGCCCTCAGAGAACCCTGACCCACGTAGATATACAAAAATTTACAGCATATAATGAGGCGAGACACTGAACCACAAGCCAACGGAGCCCTCACCTACCCAATATGAAAAATCTAATGCTCAGGATGAAGCGACCGCCTGCTAATCAATGACACTCTAACATTTTCATCATTTCCAAACATTTAGTAATAATTATGGAAAAAAGCATCAAAAGTTTCGAAAATTTTCAGTGCCTATAACTTCAAGCCTACGCAAAATGGAAAAGCTTTCTATGCAAGCATCAAAAGGTGGAAGCCAATGTGCATTGTTGACGGCAAGCCAAGCGGCAAACTATCTTAAGGAAAGGAGGAACACTGCTTCAAGAGCAAAAAATCTCACACACGTAATGTCGTCAGACAATATTTTCTAGAGTAACAATAAAATAAAGCAATCAACTGAATCACAATCAGTAGCGAATAACAGTAGCTTCACATACTAAGCCATTATCTCCACGATAGACACTGAAGATAATATTGTCAAAAATTTGTGAGCACCCTTAATATATTGAAAATTAGCTCTAAACGTTCCCAAGACGTACGGAAATAAAAAGAATTCTCTTACCGATAACACTCTGCATATGATGCGCTTATATAGTTAGTTCCATTACTAAACATTTTTTCGCATAGTTGCCTGAAGAAAATTGAATGATACCGTTTGGTTTATAGGTACATAGTCATTCCACGCTGGCAACCAACATAGTACCTTCGTCGTCAAGACGGTATAGCGAATAACAGAGTTCCTTAAATATAAAAATAGAAAACCCGGCTTCATGCCATTTGAAGTTTCAACAACTAAAACGGTTCATAATTTGGAGACAACAACGCTTGAGAGCCGAAGTATTTTTGTTACCTTCCTGATCAGCAGAGGTGTAGCTACGGAAGGGTGATCAGCCCTTAAAAAATTGCATACCCTAAATCGTATAGCTTTTCATTTCCACCATGCATGTCTTTTGAAGTTTGGTCCTGTTATGATATTATCTCGGTAGAGGGCCCAGTTGTCCAAAATGACGCCAGTAATTATGTGATAGAGCTTATTGTTCCAGTTCCCAGTATAGGTTTTCCTGTAAAATAGGTCTCATCCCTGCAGGCCTGATCTTCCATTAATGAAACGCAAGTTGCATAGCCATGAGTTTTGTGAGAACAGAATATCCCACCGGCAAAAGAAGGCGCGAATATCAGCTTGAAATTAGTCAGATGTTGAGCAGCACCAAGAAACTTTTACTCAGTCAAAAGAATTCATCGAAAAGACTTAGGGCTTCAGTATCCTGGATACCAAGCATTGTTAAAACTCTAGCGTCAAAATTTGGCTGCTGCGAAAAGATTCAGCTGAAGAAAGCATAAGCGAAATGGATTATGCACAACCAGGAACAAAAACTCCAGCCAAGACTCAGCATCTCAAACTGCAAAGAAGAATTTCAACTAAAAATTTGCGATATAGCTTATGCCCGACAGAATCAAAAATTTTATCAGAGATAATGTCTTTCATGAACCACGCTAAGAAAAAAATCATCATCGTCATATCGAAAAGTACAGAGCTAGTTTATTCTAATAATGTGAACCTACTCAGTGCTGCTTATGGCCTTTTCACACGATGGGGCATGCCTAGGGACACGTCCGATTTTGCTCTCTATTTGCGCTCTCTAGCTGCTAGAGAGCAGGGCATGTCCTGCTTGCCCTACGTGTCTCCTTGTGAATAGAACAACGGCCTATTCCAATCAAAACAAGGGTACGTTGACGTTCAAGTATCTGAATCGCCTGCACTCTCATGTTGGGTGCTGCCCCACTACGTGTGGAAGCAAACGCGGACAAGGTCACTGTCCCACGGCCATGTGGAAAGGCCATTACTTGATGATCAAAGAGCTCTACTCATACGAATGGAGGGGACATCTAAAGAGCTTTTGCAGATTAGAAAAGATAACAAGGGAAAATTGTGAAAACGATTCATTCTGTAATAGAAATTTACTTCCAAGTGAACAGTACTGAAATTTGAGTTTCAAAAATGAGCATGCGGCCCTTGAGAAAAATTGGCTTGCATCTTACCTGCGGAGAAGAGCGACTGAAGTCATAGTTTCTTATCCAAGTGCAACGTTCTTCAAGCTGATACTGGAAGCGTAAAGTGCAGACACCCGGACGGACGGACGTACGGATGGAACCTCAAGCAGAATTATAATATAGATACTCGTATTTGTCAAAAAATCTCTCGCTTTGAGCGCGCAAAACGTGCCTTTATGAACACCAGTCTCTCCAAATCTGAGATACGAGTGAAACACAATTGCTGCACAGCTCAAAAGCATCTCGCGGTGAACGATTCTAATTACTGACCTAAGTTGAATTGGCTGCGTTCACTTCTAATGATTAACATCGAATATCAAGAGCAACGCAGATACTTCAGTAGGACCAAAACCACGAGAACAGAGCCGCAATGTTTTTCTGTCAATTTTGACGGATGAGTAACAAAGAACAGGAAAAAGTTAGACTTACATAGGGTGCGTAAGAACAGGGAAAAGTTAGACTTACATAGGGTGCATAAGAACAGGAAAAAGCTAGACTTACATAGGGTGGCGTGAATGACATCATAGGGACTTCGCCCAGAGACCGGCTAAGCAAGTTTTTCTTTGCCGAGTTCTTCAAGAGGATACGAGAAGCTAAGCTCCTACACGCCGAAAATGCGTCTGCACTCCGAAGCCTGAAATAAGAAAAAACTTGCTACTAAAAACACTACCGCCATAATTTCTGCTCCCCCATGAACTTTTCAACGTCCCAAACGGACACTGAAAAATAAGCCACACGCGAAGTCAGTTTGGGTCTCGACGTTAGTGAAGTGCTCACACAAATAAATTTCTTTGTGCCGAATTTAGTATTTTTTTAAGAAATTTAGAGCCTGAAATATCGTCGTGGATGAGCTTACACGTTCTCACTAACAACCATCAATGCCTCTCACTGCCCCTCACTGCCTCTCACTGCCCGTCACTGCCCCTCACTGCCTCTCACTGCCCTTCACTGCTCCTTGCGTACTGCTCCTCACTGCCCCTCACTGCCCCTAACTGCTCCTCACTGCGTCACTGCCTCTCACTGCATCTCACTGCCTCTCACTGCCTCTCACTGCCCGTCACTGCCCTTCACTGCTCCTTGCGTACTGCTCCTCACTGCCCCTCACTGCCACTCACTGCCCCTAACTGCTCCTCACTGCGTCACTGCCTCTCACTGCATCTCACTGCCTCTCACTGCCCGTCACTGCCACTCACTGCTCCTCGCGTACTGCCCTTCACTGCCCCTCAGTGCCACTCACTGCCTCTCACTGCCCCTCACTGCTCCTTGCGTACTGCTCCTCACTGCCCCTCACTGCCCCTCACTGCCACTCACTGCCCCTCACTGCCTCTCACTGCCCCTCACTGCTTCTCACTGCTCTTCACTGTCACTCACTGCCCCTCGTTGCCACTCACTGCCCCTCACTGCCTATCAATGCCTGTCACTGCCCCTCACTGCCTTTTACTGCCTCTCACTGCCTCTCACTGCCCCTCACTGCCTCTCACTGCCCGTCACTGCCCCTCACTGCTCCTCGCGTACTGCCCCTCACTGCCCCTCACTGCTCCTCGCGTACTGCTCCTCACTGTCCCTCACTGCTCCTCGCGTACTGCTCCTCACTGCCCCTCACTGCTCCTCGCGTACTGCCCCTCACTGCCCCTCACTGCCCCTCACTGCACCTCACTGCACCTCACACAACAAACATTCCATATCTCTCCCTCCGCTCCTCTAGGACTCACCTCGCCGACCTCTCAGCGTACTTCTCTTTTAATTTCACACCATAACTGCAATTTATGGCAAGAAATAATCAATTTATGTTCCGAGCCTGAGTGAATTAGCCATAAAGCTCCAAAAAATAGTGATTAAATGCCCACCATGCCAGATATTAAAGAGTTAGGGACCTGGGCAGGTGGAGCTGAGGATTTCTGCGGACCTCTCTACTTCATCTCTTGAACCACAGCTCTGTCTGCGCCTCCGAGTAACTTTGGGTCTTTACTCTTTCGCGATTTCTACGTACATTTTGTTTTTTCTTTCCTTTTGAATCTGTTTGCTATGTCAACTGCTGAATTTCAGCATCAGAGGGTTAAGCAATATTTGGTTCTCTGCTGATATTTACTCTCTTTACTTGTTTTTTGCGCTTTACTTATAACTATGCTTCTGTTGTGAACAAATTCTGACGAAGGTTCTTTCAACAGTAGTGGTGACACTTAGGGTTGAGAAATAGCAGAGTTCACAGAGGCTTTTATCTAAAACGCATAACAAAGGTTGCAGCCGGTGACAAAGGATGGACGAAATGCGACCGACAGTGCGACTATTTACGGCCGTTGGTAAACCAAGAATGATGGCATGGGTAAGGCAACGTCACAGGTTAGTTAGGTCAACATAATAGCCTTGCCCTACGGTGTACGTAAATGGTACGAAGCTCCTACGTTCACGACAGCTTCTCACTTTTTCGTGCTATATACTTATTTGTATACTCTACATGTTTTTCTCCTCCATTTATATCTATACTCTTTATAGTCCAGGCTCTAGGGGAGGGGGGCGGGGGTTGTCTGTGTACATTTCTCTTTTACAGCTCTACCATGTATTTTCCTATTCTATATGAATGAGGAGATTAAAAAAACGTTGGGTAGAACTTACGCATCTAGTACAATTTTGAGGGGGCAAGAAGGGCTTAAAATTATCAATTGTAGACCGATTGTTCTGAAACTTGCTCAGAATGTGTATTTTTAGAAAAGAAACACATTTTGCTCATAAAACTTTATATTTAGGCCTTAGTTTTTAAGATAATGGGAAATAGGGGTATATGTAAATATATATATATATATATTTGGAGATTTCAAAAAGAATAGAACTTAATCCTTGAAACATTCGTAATAAAACTACAGAGCCGGATTTTTCGTTTTTCCTCTCATGATATGTTTTATCACAGCTCAAAACCGAATCCTTTGTATATTCCCTATAGTTTAGTTAGTGATCGCAACGAAATAAAAAATGGACAAATTCAGCTCTATATATAGTTTTGTTAGAAATGATTTGAGGGTTCCAAAACAGTCTTATTTTCATGAAAACTCACTGAGTTCTATTCTTCAGAAATTTGCAAAAAATACTTATAAATTTATATATATATTTCCCAGTATCTCAAAACCTATGGTCCAAATCAAAAAAGTTGTAGGAGCAAAATGAGTCTTTTTTTTTCAAAAATACATATTCTGGGCAAGTTTCAGAAAGATCGGTCCACANTATATATCCTTAGAAGGTTTTATTAGGTTTTTGAAAATGGGAGGATGCTTCCGAAACGTCAAACTTTTATATTAGTTCATGTCGACTTCATTTCAATTTTATAATTTACCAAAGGATAGTAATTTCATATACAAAAAGAAAAACGAATTTATCATCGTCTATAGGTCCATACAGTACTGAAGTGGTGGGATGCGAGGATGCTGTGTTTGCAAGCTGATTGTCACGCATTCGCTTCCCCAATAGGTGGGTGAATCCTTACAATACGCGGAGTGCAGCGTCAGCGTTTCAGCATTCACGGATAACCCAACCTGAATTAGGGACGGTTTGCTAGATCGTAGTTATTCCATGAGCTTCAGTTTCTGATACTAGTGCTCTGATACTTTTTAGTCGACTGCAGCCGTTAAATTTTGTTGGCCTCGCTTCTTACAGCACAAACCAAGGCACGTATCTTTCCCAAATAGAATGTGTCAGTGACCAAATCGTAAGGCAGCACTATAATATGGCGCATGTGATGTTGGCAATAGAATGATTTACTGAATGGATTGAAGACAGCTTAATGTAACGATTGTTTTTCCAAGTCCTACTGAATTTATCAACTGTTCAGTTCCCCTTCCTATGTCGTAAATTTTCATATCAAAATCCTGGAAAGTTACTGCGCTTCCTTAGTAGAATGAACAACTTAATGTCAGCTTAATTTATCATTCATGAGAATCACTTTACACGAAGGGAAATCTAGGTCCCAGAGTGAGGAAAAAATCTTCCGAATTGGAAAGTACCTAACAAATATCTTAGCTGCTCTTTTAATGGCTTCCCGATCTGAGGTAGCGTCCATAATGCATTCTGAGTGCGACGGCAAGACACAGAGACGGTAAGAAGCTTAGCAAAGGGCGGGAGGCCTCAAGCTGTACCTACGCTGGCCATTTTTCTTTTCTCCCGCACAATTCGCTGGCCGTAAAGGGAAAAATCTGTCGTTGTCTGCTCTACTGAATAATGCTTGTTAAATAACTAAATACTTGAGAGGCAGCAAACAAAACGGAAATTTGATATGCTCTTTCAAAGCATATGGCTTAATGGTATAAAAAATCTGAGGCAGAACAGCAGCGCGGCGAGTAAATGCGTTCAAATATCATTTCAAAAGCTAAAGTGAAAGCAAGTGTTTGTTATGTGAAGTACCAAGCCAAATAAATCATTTACAGATTAAATGCAAGCATGCACTAATACAAATGACTTACTTAACTGTAACTCATGGTGAAATGACAATTATTGACCGCAGTTTTAAATCCAAAATGCAGTCAACGGCTGCAGATTGCCTGCGATGTGTGTCTATTTTTGTACAATATTAAAACAGGAAATATGGTGTTCTAATTTCAGTCACATTGTGATCTGCAACGAAGATGCACCTCGCAACCAAATCCTAAATTGTGTAGTAGAAGATGCACCACCCTACAGGAACTTTAACTCTGTAGTATGAAATGCGCTTCCCAACCAAAGATTAAATTATGCAGGCAGTGGAAACTGCAGTTCGGCAGTTTGCAAGCAAAGATGATACTGGTCAGTAGAAGATGCACCTTGCAACCAAAGCCTAACCTGTGCAGCAGAACATGATTCTCGTAACCACAAAATTAAACTGGACAGTAGAAGATGCACCTTACCACCAAAGCCTAACTTGTGCAGTAGAAGATACTCCTCGCAATCACAAAATTAAACTGGACTGTAGAAGATGCACCTCGCAACCAAAGCCTAACTTGTGCAGTAAAAGATACTCCTCGCAACCACAGAATTAAACTGGACGGTTAGAGACGCCCCTTGCAACCAAAGCATTATAAGCCCAGCACAAGAAGATGCACCTTCCAACCAAAGTGAAGGAAGCTTAGCGGTTTTCTGAACAGATTACTGCGGATTGTTGGTGACGTGTTCGATGATTGATCGCCGCGAGACCCAAAGGCATCAATGGTGTGCGATCTCACTTGAAATTCAGCTCTCCATCATTCACGTTACTGATAGTCCGCAGCATTGCAACAGGAGATCTACATAGTGGGGGCCGCGTTCAGAATACCTGAGAGCGCTTACGGATATTCTGCATTGAGGAG
Organism: Parhyale hawaiensis; assembly: GCA_001587735.2. Taxonomy (NCBI): domain Eukaryota; kingdom Metazoa; phylum Arthropoda; class Malacostraca; order Amphipoda; family Hyalidae; genus Parhyale; species Parhyale hawaiensis. The sequence goes on along the minus strand of LQNS02278180.1, from coordinate 1,216,464 downwards.
TCCTTCTCTAGGATAAGATAGAGGCGTAATTCTGGAACGTGGAGTGTCGTTTCTGAATACTAGGGTGTTAAAATATTTTACTATACAATCAAACTGGAATATTGCAATTTGGTACGGTAGTATTCTAGCAGCCTGGGTGTAGGCAGTGTGCAAAGCACATTCTTATATGTACAAGTTAAGTAATGACTGGCAACTCTAAATTGCATAGCTTTAACTATTCGAATTATTTCCCACTATAATTTAACGAGACTCATTTTACAGATATTTTACAGAACAACTGAGAATTATCATGCATAACTTAAAAATTATTTATCAGTGTTACTGCTGAGTGAAGTAGTGGCGCGTTATTACCGTTAAGCTTCAAAATAAGTCCGTTATCAATTTCGAAACAATATGTGCAGCTTTCTTACCACCAAAAAGTAGATTAGATTAGCGTAGAACGTAATAAAACACAAAACGAAATGTAGTTATTTGCATTATTTTGTACTTGCAACAAGGCTACATATCAGTTTGAATCCTAATGCAACTATACAATCGTAGACTAACTAGGAAACGAAAGTAACTTTTCTCAATTTTGCCTACAGCTCTATGAAGCTGATCCATTGACAGCCAGGAACCGAATGGCATGTACTTTTGCGTTCCTCTTTACAGTTTCAATTTTTCCGATCAGTAAAACTCCACAAAAAGCATGAGGTTAAATTGATCTATCAAATGAGCAATGCCATTTTTTGAGCATTCATAATTTGTCTGTATACTTCATTGCCACGCTATTCATTCCTGATACTTGTAAATATAGTACACTGCGTCAATAATGCTATATTTTCATCGATTGCCTGACGTATATACAGATCAAGAGCACTGCGCAATCATCAGAAAAGATCCCTTCGGCAGTTTACATCGTGTGCATACTACATCCCGCAGCAGATGGATGTTAGAAAGTTGGATCGGAAGACGGAATTCGACCCTGCTCACCAGGCAGGTGATTTCTTGCGCTACTTAGCTTGATGAGCCAGCATTCAGACGCTGCTGCGGGGGTACTCACCCTAACAAGAAGTGTGAATGGGCGAGGGGTTGCAGAGGTTGTGGCATTGAAGTCTTCCGTCTCGTGTGCCGTAGTTCTGACAATCTGTTATCGACTGCAGCCGTACACTCCTCTGGGTTATTTTGCCATATATCTGCAGCACGAACCAGTGCGTGTGGGATCAAGTTGACTTTACCTTTGCCGTTACATCAAGTACCTCAGGTAAAAGTGAAGTCAACTTGACCACACAATCAACTGGGAAAACCGCACGCTCTCACGCACTAGTTTGCGCTACAGATATAGGCAAAGAGGCTCCAGAGGAGTATACGGCTGCAGTCAACCACAAACCGTTTAGAGCTATGGCGCCAGCGGCAAAAGGATCCATGCGATAGATCTGCCTCACCCTCAACCCTCCCCGTTGGTGGTAAGCGTCAGTAATCCCACAGCAGTACGCAGACCAGATGCTGACTGATCACATCAAGCGCCGCAAAGAACTTGCCTACTTGGCAGCAAGGTTTGAGCCTGAAGCCTTCAGAGTCAATGTCAAAACCCTATAGTCTGCTGCCAAATTTTCGGAAGAAATCATGGCGGTAAGGTGCATCACTGGCTTGCGTTAGGATCAGAGCAAAACTAAACCGCTACAGCTGAAAGTTCCAAATAGAACCTTCCTATGTCTCCTGCTCTAGTGATGATTTTGACCCCCTAAAGGGTCTCCGTTAAACCTTTTCGCTCTGCAAGGTTCTTAAAAAAGAACTTTTAAGAAAGTTTTGTAGATGATCTTCGTTGAGCTACTTGCTAAATGTGCAGAAACTCTGCAAGAAAAAAGAGGCACTATATCGAGCAATGATCCCCAATATTGAAAAAAATAATTTTGGAATGCCGTATCATGCAATATACAGCAATTTATTGATCCCATCCTTAAAAGCCATAGAGTGACATGTCAGTCTTACAATCAGGAGTTTCGCTATAACTCAAGTTTCAAGGATAATATTTAACAGTGACGGGCTTAACATTTTCACAATGAAATTTGAAAAAAATTAACCCAAACAATATTTAGTACGGAGCGTAAAAATAGACGACGCAGGCTCAAAATTGTATCTGAACCCACGGTAGCAGTAGCGGCCTTGCATGTTGAACACATGACATGATGTTGCAGGGGCGAGTTTCAACCCAAGCAAATAAGCTCTTTGTGGCACTAGGCGTACTGACTCAGCAGTTGAAAGGCATGCACAGCTGCCGTGGGGGCACTTAACTCTCTCAAAAAGTGGAAGAGTAAGGGGGGGGGCGCCAGTCGTTGCGCCATAGTTCTTAACAATCCGTACGTGGTCATCTGCTGCCCGTTTTCTCCTCTGAGGCCAATTGGCTTGTCTCTGCAACACGAACCGAACCAGTACGTGTGAGTTTTCCAGCAGTTGGTGCGGTCACGTTAACTTTATCTTTACCTTTCCCAGTAGCTCAGTGCTAAGGTTGCTGACTTCGCTGATGATTGAGACGTCGGGAGTTCGAATAAACACCAGGGAAGGAAAGTCTTAACGCTCAGGAATGTATAGCGTCAGTAATTCTTTCCCTCCAAGTCACTGAAGGGGAAGGCACTCGCCTTAGGGTCATGGGGGGAGGGCTGCGTGCACAGTTGTCTATCGGGTATTCCGTCAGTATGATGGCACAGCCGGAACAATCTGTGGTCGACTGCATTCGTACATTCTACTGGGCCTAAGTGAGTATTCACCTACAGCCACTGGCGGATCCAGGGGGGGGCATTCATGGCATTTGCC
>LQNS02278180.1:1092615-1125933 GCA_001587735.2 Parhyale hawaiensis | reverse complement strand
AAAAGTATCTAGATACTTGTATCTAGATACAGGCAAAAAGTATCTAGATACTACATTTAGATACAACATTTGAAAAGTATCTAGATACAGCATTTAGATACAAAAAATATCTAGCTCTAGCTTTGGAAATGATACGATATTGGGAACTCTTCACCCAAGAGTATGATCAACAAAGAACAGTCATTACATTTTTCTCGCTGTTATTTTTGACCGCCCGGGCACTCTAGTCTATAATATTTATTGAATAAAAAGCAAAGAAAATTATATAAAGTAATATAATGGGGGGTAGAAAACATACAGACAAGTTATGATACGCAAATATAGACAAACTATTGAACCCGTGCGTGAAAAAAATTTACGCAATAATCGATATGTTCGCTTTATTCTCTAACTTGCCATTTCCACATTTTCCCGCGTATGCTTCTTAGCAGCTGTTATTCCCTTCTGTAATCTTTCTCCTTTAAGTCTTTCTTGTCACTTGTATTGCAGGGGAACTTGGTCTCTCTCCATTGCTAGCACGTCTTTGTTCTTGAGACTGTAGTAGTCTCGTTCTTTTTCCGCGTTCCCTATCCTTTTTCTCAATTAAACGCGCGTCTTCCAAAAGAAAATCTTGCGTATAACGCTGCAATAAACGTGCATGCAACTCCAGTCAGTTTATATGCAAAGTGAGTGCACCGTATCCAGGATACTGTCTTCCATACTCAAATATCTGCTTCATTGAAGTGCTGAACTTTTAGCCTATGAAGCTAAATCTGCTGCCTCAGAGAAACACAGGACGCTAGAAGAAATAATTGTCTCCCGCTCGTGAAATAATTGTCTACTGCCTGACGCGTCGTGAGTGCTCCGTTGATCATCTGAAGAATTTATAAGTCGTGACTTGAGAGAAAAAAGTTATAGAATCGGACTCCAGAAGCTGCATATATATTGTTCTGATTTCAAGAAGTGTTCCAAGCAAGAATTGCATTCAGATAAAGGGAAAAAGATCATACGCTCGCCATCTTCTGCTACCTGGTCATTGATCTCTATGAATACGTGACTTAATTGCAAAATTTGCAACCTGGCCTATTTTCGACTGTTTCTTTAAGAGCATACGCGAAATAAATACACGAAGCGATTTATTATATTAGGGTTCATATGTCAAAGAAAAAAATGAACGTTTATCCTTACACTATAATAAACAACTAGTGTCTATTTATGAATATATTTAGTTGCACAGTTAGCTATCTGTATATATGTTTATTATGACGTTCATGACCAGCCTCAGGCGCAACGGCGTAAAATAAAATGTGCGAAAGCTACTTTTGGTAAGGAACTCAGCATACGACTATGGTTGCTTCAAGGATTGAAAAAAAGGAAATAAATTGCCGGAGTTTGACTTATATGGTACAGCATATCATAGATACGCCTGATACACGGTGTTATGTACTATTCAGAGCGTTTTGCACCGTTTCTGAAAAATCTGTTCTAACGATGATAACGATATTTGCTCACGAGCATCAGTAATGAAGAGGCTTATACTGATAGAAACTTTATACCGTCATATTTTACAGCCATGATCGTACTCTAGTCAAGTTTTGACATCATAAAAATGTTCTGTAACTTTTGCACCGTTTTTCTTCAAATTGAGGGGCTTATCAACTTATCAAGCAGTATGTCTTTGCTCTGCTTCCTAGTTGTCATATTTTGTCATGTTTTTCTTTATTAAATACTTATTTGTTTTCAATGCTGACCATAAACCAATACAGGTATCAAACCTTTAAGGCTAACTCTTTACCGGGCGAGTGACCATATATGATTTTTTCCCTAATACTGTTCCTAAATAAGTGTTTTTTAGCCAGCGGTAAAGGGTTAATAATTGTTACTTGTGTTTAGGCCTATATTCCTTTGAGCGTCGACCCGCCGCCATATCTTCCGAAGGGTTCGATCGGTTTTTGTTATCATCCGTCGAATTCGCTTCAGGAGCTAATAGAATTCTTGAAAAAAAGCAGAAGCTAATACAACGCGAAATAAAATCGTTTGTGAGTTTGATGTTCAGAAAAAAAGTCGTTCAGAATGATTCTCCAACACTTTGGAAAAGCAGCGACCGCTTTACGGAGAACTCCACCTAAATCGCAACTTACGTAACTTCTTATACCCACTGATCTGCCCAGAGAATGGAACATATTTTCAAGCGGTCGAAAAGCGAAGATCTCTCTCTTGAGCGAGAAATATTGCCGAAGAGCGCAACATTTTCCGGGAAATCCGAAAATCGGCTTATTAAACTGAAATCAACGTCAGTCGACATCCGCTTTTCGCGTTCATAACGCCTGGAAACACTGGAGCCGGCAGTTAATTTTAAGCCAAATTCACTTGACAGCCTTTTCCAGCGATAAAAACAGTGTTGCAGATTTAGTTATTGCGCAACCCTTTCGCTTCAATGCTTTGCTATTCCGGGAAGTAGTGGTATATATATATATATATATGTACTCCTTATTGTGTACTCCTAGAAAACGTATCACATCAATCTCCTCTTTCACACTAGCTGATTTAGGTCGTTAAGCGAAGCAGTCCTTTCCTTACCTAACCTTGTGAAAGTCAACTTATTAGAACTTGAGCAGAACCGGTAATTGCCTCTCCTATAGCTTACACCCGGGCTGTATAGAAGCCGATTACACTTGAATGCCTCATTAGCCATGTAAAAATACTCCTAAACCCCATTTAAGACTAATTACCCCGAAACACATCGTTAGCTGTTAGCTATATGTAATATATCCCTGAAAAATTTTTCACATAACTGGAAGCTAACTGCGCCTTATTAAATTACGATTTCTGTTCTTTTCCGTACTACTGCACTGAATATGCTGCAATATAAAGTGTGCTCGTGCGCAGATTCATACCCTACCATTTTTATCACCCGTGAACGCAGTAAGAGAGGTGATAATGTTTTGTTAATGATTTAAGTAAATATTATATTTATGAATATATATATTTGTATGTCTGTCCACTCAAAAAGTGGTCGAAGGAGTTGAGCAATCTTCATAGTTTTTGTAGGGAGTTTGGTAGGTTGCCCCAGATGTGACCCATATAAAAAACTGGGCCTAGCTGGCCATAAAAAATGACGGCGTTGAACGTTCTCCACCGCGGCGAATTTGCCTTCACACCAGATTGTCTGGAGTATGGGGCGTCTATTTTTTCCTATGTTATTATTGAAGAGCTAATCCATGGAACGAATGCGGCTGTGCCCTAGCCTCGTTAATCAAAAGTAACTTCGTTGAACTTGCGTCTACCGCGGCTGATGGTCTTACGCCACCGAGGCGTTCTAGTCTTAATTGAAGTCACCAAGCTACATGAAAATTTCCCTTTTGCTTCATGGAAAATACTTCAAAGCCATGCTTCTCCAATGCCGTCCTAAAGTACCACCGCACCATCCCAAAGCAGACAGGCAGATGGCCTCGCCCCTGGCAAGAGCCTTGGCAGCCCATGCCCGTTGGGGCCCGGGTCTCCTGCCCACAGAAAGTCGACTAATTAGCTGAATAATTAAACCCGTGGAAGATATTAACATTATTCATTTGCCTGTGCGAAAACATGGCAACTCCGCAGCTATTCGCGCGTTCTGCTTTAAGTAGGCCCTGTTCTTGATGCAATATTACGTTAATAATCGTGATGAACTCTTGCTCAGACTAGGGCTATAATTTCGCGCTGTGTCAAAATACAGGCGTCCCATAAATTTGTCTGAAAGAGAGATTAAAAATTAGCACCCAAATTTACACTTGAACCTAAGCCATGTTTTTCAAATTTTCAATCGTAGCGTCAGGTTGTCTTGCTGCGCGAGATGATAAACAGCAAGTTGTATGGATTGTATAGTATTAGCATGGAGAAAATTCTCCTAGTGAATGGTAAGGGGGCCATTGCTTGCAAAATTTTTCAAATCTATGCTTTGAAATTTAAAGTACCTCCAAGGGGTGTCCATGATGACAGATTTCACTTTTTTTCCACGGCGAAGAACTTGTTTTTAGCTCATAATGCGCACACTGATAATAGAACAAAGAAGGGAAAGAGAAAGAACTACCTGAAAACAAGGCAACGAAGATTGAAGGAAACGTGGATTTGATTGAAGTAATTGTATTTTGCCGTCATTTGCTGATTTAATGGCTGTAGCTCATAGAGGGCCGGAGCGTAAGTCATGGCTACTCTCTGGACAGGGGCCTATTGGTATATTGCCAGCTAACTAATCTATATAAGGATGGCGATGGCCCTAGCATAATAACATGTGCAGTTGTACACAGTTTGTGAGCTGCTTGCCTGCTCGTTTTGTACTCTTCGTTTCGATGCGAAACATCAAACAAGAGACGATTCATAGCTTCCGTGACATACCTAGCTGCCTCTGCTTCGTCTATTTTTTCTCAATTCTAATCTTTGACGACGTCCGTGCTAAGTGCCTTTCAGATGTAGACTATACACAATATGTTTACTTCTTTGCGACAACAGCGATATATTTCCTTTAAGCGCTCTGAATGATGGAGTAATAGAGTGGAAAATGAACGAAGAAAATGGGGAGAGATGCCATTGATACACATTGTCATTGTTAATTTTATAATTATTTTAAAAAAGGAGAGATGCCATTGATACACACTTTCATTGTTATTTTTGCAATTACTTTTAATTCAGTCGAACACGACAAAATTTAATGTACTTCAATACACTCTTCTCTGCTAATTCAGTAATTTGCCACAGTTAATCTAGGGAAATGTATAGTTTTCGCCAGCAAATAATAGAGGACACTTCAGGTGATCGAATACCTAATCGTAAAACCGAATATAATTATTCAGTTTTTTACACTGTACAATGTACGTATATCTGCAGCATGACTACCTCTGAAACAACACAAAAAAAAAACAGTATCCTATCCAACGGCAATGTGTAATGAATTCGTCGCCTTGAAATTTCCTTCTCCGCTACATTTTTGTCGTATCAGAACTTAAAACTACAAACTCGCAGTCGTTTACCGCAAGAGTGGTTTCGTCAGCAATTGACGGCGTCAGTCGCAAGATACCCTGGATTTTGGAAATAAGTTCTACGAATGGAAATTGAGTTCATTCTAACCGATTAAATAAATATATTTAAGGCCTTAAACGGTTATTGTAAAATTTAATTTTGCATTTTCTAACGAATAACACGAATTGGTAGGTGTACCACATTTTATTTTGCGAAGTATCCTACGAAAACCATGAAGCGGCTAAAGGGAAATCAGTTCTAAATTTCAAATTTATTGAATTATTTCAACTACTACCCTGTCCTCACGGTGGAATTTTATTGCTCTAATACAGTTTTATAGGATTGCACAAATAATGAGAGCACTGCAGTAAAAACAATACATCTGTATCTGTTAACACGTGTTAAGGTGTATTCTATTGTATATATAAAGCTTATTTATATAATTCACACACTGTTAAATTTTCTTCGAATGCAGCTGGCAAATACTGACTCATTGTTATTTTCGTGTCAGCATATTAATTTCAAGTAAGAATTGCCAGCACGTTGAGAGGAGTGCATAACGTCACCTGGATTTCATCCAAAGACCCTATACAATGTGACGTGGTAAGTAGAGCTAAAAAATTGAGAATTGATGCCAAGCTCTACGATGCAAAGCATTTTTTTTTACTGCAGCTAACAGCTAACTCTTTTCTGTCCTAACTACACCTGAAAAAGGGAGGTATTTATTACTTGGTTTGCTTCTACCATATTCGCATTTTTTCTGCTAAGCGGCAAGGTCTCTGGTGTTTTTTCCTCCTGCTGTTCTTAGAAATATTGCTAAAATTGAGAGGAGAGGCAAAAACGTGATTTTCGCCCGCAAAGTACTGTTACATAGGTATTACGCCGACCCCTAGCTTTTACTGACAAATATAAAAACCTGGCAAATAATACACCCGGCCGTTCTAAAATTAAAGACAGCTGCTGTAATGCTTTCTTGAGAGCCCACTCAAAATACCAAAAAACGAGCATCATGAAACATATCATACCGAAATCTTTGCCGTTATGTTTTGCCCAGGGCACTATGGTTAATTTAAAAATCTTAAGCTTTACGAGCTCGCTTGATCAATTTTGTTGAGTCAGTTCTTATGAGTTTGTTTTTATTAACTTTGTTACATGAATTTTTGTGCTCACTTGATGAACTTTGTTGAATAAAATCTTTGGGGGCTAGCTTTGAGAACTTTGCTGAATAACGTTTCAGGTGCCTGCTTGGTCAATTTTACTGCATAATTTCTTAGCAGCTCGCTTCGTCAACATTACTGAATAATTTCTCTCGTCGATGATGACTACGAGGTTAACCGCGAAAACTTGACCGGCAAAGCGAACCTGCAAAAAAGGGCTCCAGGATTCCAGAACGCTTACTCGCTGCTGATCTGCCGGACAAGAACCTTTCCTCGACCGCCGCAAGTTTCCTGCCGAACACGTTCCATCCTAACGACGCCCTGGGCTTCCGCCTTGAGAGAAATAAATCGCAATTACTTAAAGAGGAATCCCGGCATTAGAGCAAGAAACTGAGAGGAATACGGATTTCAATCAAAGGCAGACGTGACCTAGATGGATGAAGTAGAACTCGTGCGTTGAACGAGTTTCGCTTGCGGTTTGCTTCGGCAGTTAGTGGAGTTCACAGCTTGATACGGAGTTAATTCTGCCACTAACAATGAGAGCATGCAATGGCTGCATTGTAGCTTTAGTGGTATTAACATTGAGTAAATTCTGTTTGTTAATGAAAGACTACAGAGGGTGCAATGACGTATATAGTTGCAATTAGTAGTAGCGGTACCAAATAGTTCAGCCTATTTATGAACAATCGGTGTGCATAACGCAACTTACAAATATTAACGTTATATATATATATTATGTTACATATATATAATATATATACATATATATTATGTATTCTATGAAAATTGGGATTATGTATCGGCTTGTTTCAAGCCCGCAACATTTTAGTATCGGGTAGCATACACACACGTACAGACGGCGATCTCACAGTGCTGAGTATATAGGTCATTTGGTAATAGATAAAGCTTCAAAATTTATTTTCTAATTAACATTGCGACCTCAAACATAAAGAAAGCTGTTTGTAGGACTACAAGAAATGTGTTTTGTAAGTTGTCAACGGTGTGCGACAATAATTGGATTCTATAGGGGAGCAAAATGACGTAAAATTAGGCAAACTAAATTTTGTCTTTTACCAGCCACCAATGCTCATGACTTGTGTGTTTCTGGCCAATAAATGCATTCTTTGAGTCGCCATGAGCACTGTCTTTTTTTGTTTGTTTGTGGCCACTATAGGCTGATCCGAAGAATTTTCGTAGAAGTTTCATTAATAACCCTTGGGACCTACTTGGTAGGAAGCGGCCACCAAACCAATTGTAGCTTATGGTGATTAGCTTAATATTGTATTTATTCAATTTTTTAGTGATGACTAATATAACAAATTGACCTATGTACGTCGTTGCAGTTAACGGTTTTAATATAACGTTGAACAAGACTTTTTATGAACAGCGCCACTAGCTGTGCATTAGTTTGCTTAACAGGCGTGCGTGAAATTGATACGCAGTTAATTTTACGTATTGATGAGCAAGGACAGTCGCTGTCATGTATCGCCTTACATCGCAGCATGGCAACAGCTATTTACGATATTATTATATCGATAAATTATTCAGCCGTTTTGCGAACAACATGGCAACATGTAGAACTTTCATTCTATCGCTTTATTAATAATATGACAATATAAGCAACTACGTAGTAGCGCTGCTATTGCGTTGATTTTACCGTTTTGTGAACAATACTCCAGAACTAAACTGTCAAAGATGACGGTAATAATTTTGTAATTGGGCTTCTTATTATGTTGTTTGCGGTACGGGTTTTCTTGCGGAAATTATGCCTTATGCCTGTTGGCTTAATTATATATTAAAGTAATAAATGTTGTGCCGTCATGAGTTTGTGAGAGTAAAGGATTTCTCGTGCAAGTAAAAGTCTGAAAATCAGTTTTGAAATGCTTGAAAGTCAAGTAGTGCCAAGAAAAAAATAGTTCAATCAAAATGATTCACTGGAATTGCCCAGTGCGTACTGTATCAAGGCCACCTAGAAAACTTTCTTTGTCTAGGTGGCATTGACTGTATCCTACCTACAGTTATTTGATTCATCGAAACTTGGTGGCAACACGGATTGCTTCTCCTTACCTATTCCCGTACCTAACCTCGAGAGCTATTTAGATCGTTAATTCTACCTACCAAGCCTTATTTGAAATTAATAATGCAATTTGTCGCCTATTTCTCTTCTAGTGCTCTGTACATAGTAACATTTATACTGCAGGGCGTCAACCTTTGAGTGGACAACGACGGCGAGTATAAGGCCCGGGGCACAGCAGTTACCTGCATACTTTTAATAATGAAGACATTTAGAGCAAAACGGATTTTCTTAGAAGCTTTAATGTGGCAGCTCACTCGTAATCTCACAAATTATTGTACCTGCACTGTATACAGAGTTATGAAAAGTATGCTACATCTAAATAAAATATTAGATGAGAAAAATAATGAATTCAGAGAAAAAATAAAAACTGCTAAATTTTTTAATTTATTCTGTAAAAAAAGTGTCGTTAATGATTCAACACAGCTAATAACGATTTTCTGGTGATATATGCTATATATCATATCGATTGAATTAGAACACTAAATGCCATTAGGGAGAATACGCAGCTTGTACCCTAACAAGAACTCGATGTAGATACTACTGGAGGGCTATCTATGCTAGTTTAGACGGGTCTCGAAATCTTTTTTCGTATAGCCCATGTAAGCAGCATTACGGTAATTCTAGATACTAGTGAATTGGTAAGCATCTCTCTCTCGCGAGACATCGGTCTGTGGTTGACGGGTGGAGAAACATGATGGCAATTTGAATGGTTTAAAACAGGGCTGCAGGTATACAGTTAGATGCTCATCGGCGATCTTAACATGACTTTTGATTATTTGCATGAGAAGTTTTGCTGTCATTTTGAACCTGGAAAGGTTAGTTAACTCCACAAAAAAATATTATTTTTTGAGTGTCAGAGCTTGTAGGAGGGGATATCGCTGGCAATGCGCTTGGAGCTTACTTTTTCTACTATTGATTGCAGATTACACAACATATTTGTGGAGATTCGGTCTACCGTCGAATTTCTCTCTCAAGTGTCTGGCTCGTTGAATAATACTGTAAATTTGCTGCTGGCAATCCCAGTGTATTGTTATTTTTTAAATATTTTCCTGATCTATATTTTTCATAGGCCTGTCTTTATCAAAATTTTCAGTAATCGTATTCTCAAACATTTTATCTCTGTAAATTTCCAGTGGAAATTTTATTAGCCCATAGGATGACACTATACGCTAGTAAGATGCCGAAACTGCGACATACAATTTAAATTTTGGCTACTGGAGCAGTAACCTGTCCTGAATATACATGATGCAATGTCAAGAGTGTGGTTTTGAAAAGTACTAAAACAATATAATTGGTTTTATTTGGATGTCATTACAAATATTTTGTGTTATCAAACCAGCTTAGTTATTTCTTTCTCTGAGACCTGGGTCAGAATTTCCAGTAACCAGTGCAAATGTTTTTGCATTACTTTGTTTCTCTTGAAAAACAAACAAATCCCTCAGGGGATATTAAGCAGCCTCTGTCCCCGTCAGAGTATCTTAGTCATCACTCCACCTAGGGTTCCTCATTTCTGCACGAGATATTACATCTGGATGCAGTTCCTGTTGATAAGGTTAGTTTGCAGAGTTTGATAGGTTCTGTATATTGCATCTTACGCTTTGTGATATAAGCCCCCGATGGTGGTAAGCGACCTATTTACTGTACGGGACTCCTACCCTTTCCCGTGGGCATGAGGGCCAGGGAGGGAACCCTCCTCAAGAATGTATCTTTCTTCTATCTTCTTCCCTTCACTTTTTTCGTCTTATAGAGATGCCTTGCGCCTTGTTTTAGCCAGTACACAGTAGCGTACTGGCTACTTTGAGGCTGATAGAAATCACCCGAGTTTGCATATGACTTGAGATCATCCGGCAAAAAAGCAAAGATAATAATCACAGAGAAACCGGCGCGATGCAACAGAGCATTGCTGCCCTAGTAGTCCTTTTGTTACTGTCATTACCGTATAAAAACGTTGCACGGAGATCAACGATGTTACACGAAAGTTTTCTTGCACCGGCTTTCTTAAGAAAAACAATAGAACAGAGATGGACGACGTTACACAGAATGTTTCTTAATTTGTCCCTCCTAAAAAAAAATAGCACAAAAAAATCAACGATGCGGTCACACAGGCTTTTGCTATTAAAATATTTGTTTCTTAGCATCTGCCAAGTTTTAGTGGGAAAATACTTTTCCTACAACACCATCTTAGTGTTCTGTAGAAATGATCTACACTCCTTGGCAGTTTATATTTTAGCAACGAATGAAATTTGCAAACTTGTTTAGAGTTTAGCTTCGTTGTAGGAACAGACCCCATTTTTCTCCTTCTTTCTTTGTGATGCTTGGGTAATGAATGTTTAAGTTTCTCCGAGCAAAAGTTTCACCATCAAAGCTCAGGCCAGTCACTTTTTTATTCTTCCTTCGCCCTTCAAAATATTTCATGGCTAAATATATACCCGGAGGAATAATTGTGGCTCAACCTTAAGTAGATATAGATTTTCCATTGCAAGATGAAATGAAACATTTACCAGTTTAATGCTTGAAATGACGAAAAGATGGAGCGTTGGCTCTGGTATAAGAAATTATTAGCGGATAATTTCATGGCTCATCTATATTGCATATAATATCGAAGTCGAGGCTGACGATTAGTTGCTTAGCCAAGACCTGCTACTACGGCTATGTATGTGCTTCTGAAATGGTGACATATGCTGTATTACTACAGGTATCTTCGCTAAATATCCCACATGTTGTATGTTCTTGAATGAGATTCAAAACTTTTTATTACTACATAGGTATATAGATATATTTTATATATGATCAAATTGTAACGTAAAGGACTTTTTATAAAGGAATAATTAATAATAACTCTTCTCCTACTTTAATAGTAATACTGGTAATAATAGTTCAAAAGGAACTAACTAAGGGCTTGAAATTCTTCGAGATGTTTGATATGTCTTACCTTACTGAACTATTTTTACATGTGTATTGGTTTTAGTGTGTTCGATTTATTTCAATAAATATTATTATTATTAATATAAAAATAGCCTCCCACGGGAAGAGCTGAGGTACAGCAAAACGCACATCGTGGTAACTAAATTTTTACATCGTTTTCTTCGGTGTGTTATATAAAGCCGAGACAGTGATAATAATAACAATAACAACAAAGATCAAAAATAATATTAAAAAATAATAATAATTTTATTGAAAAAATCAAATCAAAAGTTTACAACTCATTAAAAAAAGAAGAAAAGTTTGCTGAGATGACATTAAGCATCAAATAAGGCAAAATTAGTACCATAAGCACCAACAACAGACAGTAACATTACCTATTCTTCGCCGTCCATCCTCGATGGACAGTAGATAACTATAATAGAGTCAGCATCTCATGGCATCAAGACACAGAAACTTGACCTTCTTCAAGTCGCGTGGTCTAGAATTAAATGTTTATTTAAGTAAAGCTCCAGATTTCCGTTGTTCATTAAACATCACAGTATGCCTCAGACTTCACCCACAAAGAAAAAAATTAGTCCGAGGGGTGCGCTGACTTCCTGAAGAAACACTCCATACGTCTCGTTTTTCCTTGAGAAAGGGCGAGTTACTTGATAATGAAAGCCATTAAAAGTCGGCCAGCGTCCTAAACTTACATTCCATTAGTTACTGGACAAGAAAATTGGGCAGAGTGAAGAGTTTGTTCATGCGGACTGAGCTTTGAAGCTCTTGTCTCGAGCAGAGACTTTTTGTGGAGCCGGGCTCCTGACGACCCGTTCCTAAAATACGAACCTCGGCCTTGGTTGATGACATACTACAAGGAATACGTCCCTGGTGCGGACAACTTGCTATAAAGTCCTCGTTATATGTCATCTCATTTCTTGTAATTCTTTTATTGGGGTTCCAGGTATCCGAAACACGAGCTCATAACTTATGAGTGTACATAACGGACTATGAGCATTGAAACTTATTAAAGTAAACAGAAAAAAACTGCATAAAGTGAGATAGCATAGAACGAGCACTTCCCGTACAAAATAAAATAAAATTTAAATTCCTTCGTTTTATTCTCGCTTTTGTACATAAGTTGTATATATAAACCGTGCTTCGCGAAGGTAAATATATTACTATTTGAAGTACGGACTATGCTTATGATGGATAAAGAGACGGATCGAAACAATGCATCTGCTTCTTTTTTCTTTACATTCACATAATTTCCATAGAGTTGCCTTTAGAATATTCTCTACATAACATTGCGCATATTCCTTACCTGAATTTAACGATATTGTGCTACCTCACATAGAACTCTTCATATTCAGTCCGGAGAATCTTTCTAGCAAAGCGGCACAACATGGTTAAAATAGAATTAAATTAGGACATGACTCCAGTGAAAGTTTAATTTGTTGCCAATTCGGGTCGCATTTTTGTTCATAAATGGGAGCACGCCAGCGCAAGAAAAGTATTCCTTTTAGTTTTTCAGTTAGAGCTACGTAGGGAAGTGTTTGTATGAAGTAAAATACTCCTCGCAGAGTTAATTCACTTAACGGGTTTGTATTTGCATAAGAAATGATTAGTTTAAAGTAAATTACGCAAATGATATTACTCCATTTAACGTGTTTCAATCTACATGGAATATTATTTGTTCGAAGTGTTGCTTGGACGACGTCTGTCAAGCCATGGACGAAATAATAACTTATTTTCAAATCGACGCAACATTAATGTTACACTTGGCTACAAAATTTGGGTCAGCGATAGCCTGCCAGCAAGGTTTTCCAACCAAATGATACTTCACTGATTAATATTTCATGCGCAAGCTGGAGTAAAAAAAAAAGTGCTAGGTGTGTACTTCACAAGGACATTTTTTACCCATTAAAGTCTCATGCGGAAAAGTGGCAACTGAAACCGTAACACAGATAAACTTTGTAAAGGGCAAAACTTTTATTGAAGCTGATAAAAGCATCTAGTCGTGTTCCCAAAACGACAAAGTTGTCAAATCCACAAAAAGTACAGCATGTAGGGGGCATACATACTGTAGCTAAGCTAAAGACCGAAGTAAACTCCGTCATTTGCTTGAAGGATAATAAACTATTGGAAAATACAGCGCTTGGAACCTTTGCAGCTCAGCTGACTCGCTGTAACTGTTGATGCAAAACACAGACATACACGACAAGAAAAATTTATTCTGGTATGTACATTACACTGATGGAGTGAACTAAAGTGCGGTGCCAGTGCTGCAAACCGCTGTGTAAACATGTACTTTTTGTCATCAAAACTGCATGAGGATTGAACGTCGCACATATTCTGAAGAACTGCAATTTATAGCTTGTATTGCAGGAACAAGTAAAATTTTCAAACGTTGTGTAAATAATTATTCATTTTAACTAATAAGTGTGAAGCGTTTCTAAACCAGTAGTGAACTTGCAATGCTTAGCTATGAAATGAAACATGAAACGCTAGTAATACACGTTTGAGCACCGAAAAATACACGATTGTCGTTTTATTTTCAGTATGAGGGCAAAAATGGACAAACTGCTACACTTACTACGAAGAAAAATAGACCTAAGAGGGGAATTACATTATTTTTTATGCTGAAATTCCGCAATGAGGCTAAATACCTACACTATGCTTCATGTAGGCTGTTGGTTACATTAAAAATTGCGTTATTTCTACAAGTTAAAAATTAGTTGTCAGGCTACATCATCCACTACATGAGGGCTTTGTAGAAAAATAAACATCGAAATAAGACTAAAAATAATATGGTTTTGTATTATTTTCCATGCTTAAGTTATATAGTTAGGCCAAATAATGTACTCTGAACATTGTACGAAGAGCTGAAAGAAAAATAAATGAATTTTATAATTTCCGCTGTGTAATCACTAGTAAGGCTAATCAGTTCTTCACTATTATAGTGTGAAGTGGAAAAAATGGAATAGTACCGTACTTGTAAGTACCAGTTACATAGTTAGGCCAAATAGACTATAATACACACCCAGTAGCCCTTAGGACACCACGCTAGCTGGTCTTTTTACAGGCCTTTGTCCTCCCCTGGCCTGTCACTTCGGACGCACTTAACGAGAATTTCCTGAGCAAAGTAATTCTTCTGCGTCCAGCGCAATTCTGCCCTGATCGAGGAACTGAGTCGCTTTATTTGTCGTGGAATTTATTGGGTCGGTATTTTAGCAGAGGGTATCACAGGAGATGAATGTATGTACCTGCTAGAAAATCCTAGACAACTACATGGCGCTGTAAGAGACAATGAAACTAAAGTAAATCAAATATTCGGTGCAAAATCCGTAGACTATTACATTTGTACCCAAATTATGTGAAATTCCAAACTCTTAGTTATTACAAAGTAAATTGAGTCTTTAAAAAAAGGTAGAGTTTTTACATGAAATGCTTAGGTTAATACGCAGATTGGTACTATACAGTATATAATTAATAAAATTAGAATTTATTAACTTTGTAGCGAAATACAGGATACCTCCTCTGTTCTGAAATAGTTGTTCCACGGCTAAAAAGTTCATTCGCAGGGGAAATCGAGATTGATAAGAAGGTTGTAGGGAAGACCTTGTCCAAAAGGTTTAGCAAGTGCTGATGGATGTTTCTAGTTTTTTTTTTTTTTAGTGTTTTATATCCAGTTGAACAATTATGTGGGAGCAACACGAATAACCTTTGGGCACAACTGTTTTGGAACAGCGGGGGTATTTATTTATCATGTATGAGACAAAATAGATTTAATATTCAGTGTGACATTATTATCCGAGTTGCCATAAAATGTATGATAACTTGCACCGTAAATGGCAATGTCCATGAGCAAACTTATTGCCTGAAACGTTGCATGAACATCGATCTTCGCGGTATTTCTAGCGGGTGCAATGAGGCTGCCTCTCTCATGCCATGCCCACATTATACATTCACACCTACAACTCGATGCGAGGATGTGCCGCTTACACGCCGTTCGGACTACTGGATCTACAGTATGCTAC
Source organism: Parhyale hawaiensis (assembly GCA_001587735.2). Classification (NCBI taxonomy): domain Eukaryota; kingdom Metazoa; phylum Arthropoda; class Malacostraca; order Amphipoda; family Hyalidae; genus Parhyale; species Parhyale hawaiensis. Next base: position 1,110,781 of record LQNS02278180.1, on the reverse strand, counting down.
CGATTATATTCAATATGTCTCTAATTTCGAATCGACCTATGAGCCGTGCATTCCTGTATCAGGTTAAACGTGCGACTGCATATGTGGTGGCAGCATAATGCTCGAGGCGATAGTTCACCCTTCACAGGACAACTTCACCAGTTGAAAAAAAAAAAAATCAGTGTTTCTTCTCAGAGGTGGCACTTGCAGTTATTGTGATCATGTCCGCTGTTCCTTCGAAAAAGTTTACAAAATGATGCCCTTAATATAAGAAAGAATAGAAGGTCCGAAAGACTCTTCCAAATTTGCACTAAAATGAAATATTTTAAGCCCCATTGGCATCAATCTGCAATGAAATAAAATTTTACTCATACCTTACACTCATGAAGAATCAAATTTGCGAGGTTCAGAAAGAAGCCTAATCTTTGGTAGAAGACTGAATTAAAGCAAGATTTAACAGGCAATTTGATCACACAAATAAATAAATTGATAAGTTAGCTTACTTTTGCCCGCCCTGATACACGATGATACATGAGAGTAGGCTAGGAGGGTGGCGGACTTTGGAATTAATTGCTCCACCAGCAATAGTTACGAACACCAGGCGTGATACATGTCTCTTTTCGGTAGGTACGGCATTTCGATTAGGCAGAGAACAACAGTCTCATTTACTGATAAGTACTGGACCTAAAGATCCAGAAAAACAAATAAGTGCTGAAAGAACGTTGTGATGCGCCAGATGGTAGAAAATTAGCTTGGAAGATTAGGCCAATGATGCTCAAAAGTTGCGGAGCGGTATAGAAATCGCGAGTTATGTCACGCTCGGTGATCCTGAGCAGTTGAGTCCTGGCACGGGGCTGTTTCTGTACGTATGCAGTTGGCATGCGCGCAGCTCGCCTAGCAGACATTTCACTTGCGGACGTTTCACCTTTTGGATATTTTTTGGGCACTGCTCGTTATGCCTCTTGGACATTATGCCTACTGGACATTTTGCCAACGGAACATTTCACCTATACTATCTATTATTATCACAGGTAGTTTGTTCGTTAAGCATGAATGCACGGTATCCAACGACATGACACTTTCTGATGGCACTCTTTCCAGTACATCTCTGGGAGGACCTCAGCAGCGGCTCTGTCATTCTCTCTTGTCACCCTTTCTTTGCTTATTTCCCTCCACATCCCCGTCTTGCTTCGGAGCTCCTTCCGGACGGAACTCGCAGTTAGGTACCAAGATAACAACAACATCCCAGGATAATAGTATCAACTAATCAGTTTGCAATTCAATTTAAATATTCTTACCACCTTCCTAAAACTTGCAAGACAATCACATGTAAAATTTCGTAGCACAATGCGGGAATAAAACTTTGTAACCACATGAAACACTGTATTAAAATTCATCACTACGTTTCGGCCAGGACACGTTGGCCATTATCAGGTTCTCGAAATTAAAAGTTTGAAATTTGTCAGCTGCGAAAATAAAAGAAAAGTAATTATACATACGTGTCATAATGAATAAACATATTATCTTTCCTATTTAAAATGCACATAAAATTCATATTCAATCCTAATACTGAACAGAATGGACAGGTACAGTCTAACTACTATATTGAACACTGAACCAGGTCCTACACTACATGTGCACACCACGAAAGCAAGAAACAGAATGACAGTTGTCCGCTGCTGCGACCCCCTTTTTATACTCCCCCCTTCGAAAATGTTCTCGTTCAGTACAGTTTTAATACATTGTAACCTTGATCATACTTCACGTTTATATATGGATTTTCTTGCTTTATTATGATGGCTTCAGCAAATTTAAAGTCTATGATGAACCGCAAATGGATATTCATGTGTTAACATTGTACGAATAAAAAAATCAACAATCAATCCCCTGGGTCCTGCAGTGCCTTCAAGCTNCTTGATCATACTTCACGTTAATATATGGATTTTCTTGCTTTATTATGATGGCTTCAGCAAATTTAAAGTCTATGATGAACCGCAAATGGATATTCATGTGTTAACATTGTACGAATAAAAAAATCAACAATCAATCCCCTGGGTCCTGTAGTGCCTTCAAGCTACCTGGAGTAATCACACGGCCTCATTATCCTCACTCGCACACTTATTGGCCGCCAGTTCAGCATTTCAGCCAATCAGCGACAGTCGTTCGTCCCCAGTACCGCGCTTAAAAAATATGAATAGACTTGACATCTATCACATCAGTCTTTGGCAGCTTTTCAGCTCAGCAGAGCACCTCTGACAACAACACTGCAGCCTGAAGATCACCCGTTGATCAGGGCAACACGCGTCGCATCATGTATTAAGACTACCGCTCTGCTCAACTGATGCATCTTCCCAAGAGCTAAGACATCTTCTCACAGATCCACGAACTGGAAAAACTCAGTAAAACACTCTGAATCATAAAACGGCGTATTGTTTAACCAAACCTGCATAAATAAAGGGCTACTCCCTAATAAATCATATAAATATATGTATAAAGCGTGACCGGAGAATTCCACCGTGGAAAGTTCTACCGCGGAAACTTCCACAGCGAAAAATTCTACATAGGAAAATTCCGCTGAGGAAAATTCCACCGCGGAGAGTTATATAAGAGTTGCATAGGAAAAATCTGCGGTTCGCATATTTCTTAAATGATTTTATAAGTCAACTTGATATTTTCGTTTGAATAATATAATCAATTACAAATATGAACTTATTACAATTATGAGATAAATTAAGGTAAATATATTAATGTAGTTATTTATTTATATGGTCATATCTTCACATTGTTGGAACAGTTACTATTTTCTAGAAATATTTTCAACACTAAGAGCTGGTAAGTATTTGAAACAGATTAAACTTAGCTGTCGTTGACATCCCACTTGCTTTGGAGTTGCTGTTTTCCATATATTTTATTTGGGTAGTCACTGTTCTTGGCTTTCGACAGTGGTAGTAACGACGTTGAGCGTATATTAATTTTTGCTACTGATGCTGGATTGAATAATTTAGAAGCGTCCTCATTATGGGCGTGAGATGGAGCATTTAAGACATGTCCAAATTTGTGGTAGCAGACGCTTACAGTATTTTGTGAAATAGAAGGCAAGGCTCTTTCGCCATCTTTCTCTGTGCCGACTTTACTTGCTTCATTTTTCGTGCGGCTATAAGTAATTTCTATTTAATACCCGTTTCTCCCTTCGCTGTTTGTTGTCCTCATGCATGGGTTCATCAACTTCATTTGTAAATTTCAACGTCATTAAACTCTTCTATAATTCCATTTAATTCTACGGGGTTCTACATAGCTAAATATTACAGCTTTACCACTACAGAACTTCTCTCAGATCCATTTTATGCCATTCATTACCAGACAACTACATTTAGCTCCTTATAGCGATATTCAATTCCAGTAAACTTCACATTTCTACTTATAAATTCATCAAAAGTCACAAAACTGGCGATGACGCCGTTCATATCCGCTGAGTTCAGTATTTTCCCATTTTTTTAACTCTGGAAACTGCATATTACTCTAAATAAATGTATTTCTCTCCAAGTAACTCCAAATAACTTCATCTGACTCCATATAACTCTATCCAATTCCAAAGAATTTCATACGACTCTATGTAATATGTAGTTAACTCAAGCAGACTACAAAAGTCGATAGAATTGCATCTAAATCCACTGAGATTCATAAAATATAAATGTAATACCATATTACTCCATATAGCTTCACATATCGCTATCTCACTTCATATAACTGCTCATAATTCATAATTCATTCATCTCCATTCAATTCATCGTAACTCTAAATAATTCCCTTCATCTCACCGTAAGTCTAACCGCCTCCATTCAACCCCAGGCGTGACAGAGTAGCAGATATAAAGCCTTATACTCAACACTCATGTTCATGCATGACTCGCAGACGGGTGTTTCCTCTGCTAACCTCAGGAGTATGGTAGTTTCAATCCGACTATTTCCTATAATAGTTTTAACGTTTCTCATAGGCGTAACGTCGGGTAGGCGAAATGTACGTAGGCAAACTATTCGGCCTCGGTTAGTTAGGTAAGGTGATCAGATAAGAACGCATTGACCACTTTCCATAATACAAAGTGTGGCCGAAGTTCTATAAACCGGCTCCTGTAAAAAAAAAAAAGAATTGCCAAAGCTGTAGAAGTTTTTCTTCTATTACTCATGTGGTGCACGACACGTCTATACATAATTACTTACACGCGCACGAGTGTTCATTTGTGTCATATATATCGGGTGATTCTGAATTTTTTGCACAATATAAACTATAGGTCCCTGAAAATAAAATGTGCATATTGTACTCTATCGATGTATGTCCGAAAATGTCGAGTTTAAAAGTTACATAGAATTAAAGTTTGGAAGAGCCATTTAGTTAACCGGCGGACTACTGCACTCTACAGCTAAGATAAAAATGCACACCGGCCTTTTTGTTTCCATTGAACAGTGAACACTCTACTCCTGTTTTCCTGAAAATAAACATAGTATAACAGTGAATATTAATTTACCTTACCACACTAGCCGATTTTGGGTTTGGTAGAAACTAGGCCTCTGTTTCCTGTATCCACTTGATAAACTTTAACTTAACGTAACTTTTGAATTAGACATTTTCGGACATGCATCGATGGAATAAACTTATTTTATTGCAAGGAACCTATAGTTTTATTTTCTTCAAAGAATTCAGAATCACTCGGCGTATGCTTGTGCTCCATACAATGAAAGTAATTATTTGTTATTAGATGATTAAATGTATACCTTTTTTCAGAAAAATGTCAAATATTTGCAGCCTGTTTCACATTACAGCTATAGCTTTACATAATTATTCGAAACTGGCTTCTCTACGACATATTCCACAGTTCACTTCTGGTTTTGTTTTAAATCGTAACATTTCCATCATTCCGCTTTCTAAGTTATTAACATCAAGTTAGTTAAGTTACTTAACATTACTAGTGATGTGTTTCTTGTGATAACGCAATAAGCTGTAAAACTACATATAGAATACTTTTCAACCAGCCATTCATGTCAGTGCCATGGTAGTTCCCCCAAAGTTATGAGCATGTAATATTTATATATATGTATACACGCATATATCATAACTTAATATGATTCTCACTATCAGCAACCCATTTTCTGTCCTTCTGTCATAAAGAGTAGGCCAAAATATGTATAAGTGAGTGAAAAACTCTCCGGACTCTACACATGGTGGGCAAAAATATGTACAGTATAAGAAGCAAACATTTCCACTGTACAGAAGTGAATGATAGAAGCAAACAAATTTGTTTGCATCTCTCGCTCGTGCGCTGCAGCGACTGCATTTCTTGCAGTATTTCGTAAATTCAGGCCGTCTTTTAATCAATATTAGAGGCCACGCAAATTGCATTACTGAGGCCACAAGAGCGCCCTGGAGAGGATGCAAAAGTGTGCCATAATGAAAGTCCCGCAGAAGTGGGGAATAATGAGAGGCAAAGGGATAAAAAAAGAAAAAAAGGGGAGAAATTAACGAGATTCTTTCAAGACGCAAAGAAGCATTTACCTACACAGTGCGATGCCAACTTGGGTAGTCAGAGGACTTGAAAATTTAGAGGAACTCGTAAGTTGCAAAGGATGGAGTGACGAAACGGAGAGAGATGCCATATTGGGTATTGGGAGAACGTAGGAAAGAAGAACTAAAGAGAGTTTTGAAAGAATCGGGAATGGATTTCCCTAACTGACTGGGCAGTAACAATCGGTCTAACGAGTATGCGGTCAGTTGTCTTGCTCTCGTAACTAAGTGCCCTTGGATGGAGGTCGGCAGAATATTGGAACGTTGGGTGAATGTCGTAGCCTTGTCAGCCGATCCTGGACCAGTGCTTTACTAATATGCTCTAAGAAAAGAGGTACTTCAATGCATTGTCAGGCAATGTTGACCCTACATTGGGTCACTCTTGAGAAACGCTTCATGAAAACTCCTAAAAAATCATACTGTTAGTTTAATTTGTGCAATATTTTACTATAAGTATCAGGAATTTAGTCAAATTTCTATTGCAAGGAAAAATAGGTGAAGTTAATAACATTGGATCGCAATATTGGGCCAAAAATAATTTCCAGCAGGGATCCGACATTTAGCTACTTTCTCTTTCGAAACGACGACGCGTTGAATTAATGATGCATAAAACACTCATATATCAAAGGAAAATGCAAATACTATGACATATACCTATCTTATTCTTATAATTGTCACCCTTGACTTAAGTCCAATAAATTTTACTAGGAAACCTGTTCACTATCGTTAACGTCGTGTATTTATGTTTAGTTCAAGGTCGATAGTCTTAGCCATATTATAATAGTCCTCGATACTGAATCAATCCATTAGCAGCAGTACACAACTATTCCATATTTGTGTAGGTAGAATAACCAACTGTTTTATTGGCTGAACATTCACCGACAATGTTAGTCTTAGATTGGAAAACAACATTGGATCGACTTTCCAAAAATGAACATTCGGCCAATATTGGAAATGCAAAGTTGGCCCAACCTGAAGCAGAGGTCCAATGCTTACTTTATAAAATGGTATAACTAATGTAAGTATATTATCTTAGCCAGGCTGAAGCAACAGGGCATCACAAAACTGATTAAAATCAATTGCGTATACAAACACCGAGTAAACAATGTTGCCAGACAAAAGGTTTAAGCAGATTGTGCATCAGAAATGTTCACTACCCTAATAGAAATTTTGGCAGCTAAAGCAGCTGGTACGGTATATGACTTTAGCATATGAGGCTGCTAAGAAATTGTTAATATTGTGTTACAAAGATTTATAAACCATAGTCGGCTATTTAAATCAGTGATAGCAGGGAATTATACTGAGCCGTATTTTATTATAATGTTGATATGTATGCAATAAACATTATTGTTATTAAAATTTGCTAGTTTGATGCAAATGTTTCTCGACTAAAGAATGGAGAAGAATTTCGATATAATAGAGCATTTGAAAAATACTGATGACATTTTATTTAGACTACTTGTACAGGTTGTACTATAATTTGACAGCCGAAGGCTGCTTAAGTAAACTCTAGATAAAATATTTTCCAGTTAACATACAGACTTTAAACAATCGCTATAGTGGCACCAGCTGCTCCTAAGACCGATTAAGTAAACTTCAGGTGAAGTGTTTTTTGTTAATATACAGACTTTAAAAATCAAAATCGCTACTTTGATGCCAGAAGTGTATTTATGAGCGAGAAACATAAATTTGCTCATACAGATCATCGCCTAGGACACAAAATTGATTATGATTTTTTTAAAGCTCATTTTTGGTGCCTGACGATTTTTTTTTATTTAATGTTTTTGTTGATTCATCACTGCATTTACTGATGAATCCGTATTTTTTATTCATAAATACATTTCCTATATTGTGATGGAGATCTTGGTTTGTGCTACGTTCTCTTTACTGCGGTAATTAAAAAAAATTATTGGTATTCTTAGATTATCCCTCGGATTTATTTACTAAAGGCCTTGCTTTGAATAGACTGTCAAGCATAGCTCAGTCTATGCGTGACATCCTAATACAAACACTGAAAATGACAATAATAATTTAGTAGTAATAACAGGATTAAGTGAGCAACTATCATCCTTATGTTTGAATTAAAGTCTTTTATGGGTCTCCACACGTTGGCTCTTAGGAATCAAACTGCATGAATGATTGCACAGAAATCGGAGACTGATATTTATGGTATGAGTCGAGTTTAGATGAACGCAGTAAAATATTGGACATGAAAAAATGACATAGAAATTAAATGCAAGTACACAAAGCGTTGCTTTGCAGTAGCACCCAATATAGATCTTAACAAGTGCATTGTTTATCAGGGTCGATCCAGTAAAAAGTGGCGTTATAGAATACGACCGTATTTTATTCTTCATACTCTACGAGGTCTTTATCATTAATCGTTGTGCAGAACTTTGGGAAAGTGCACTTTCTTATCAAACAAGCGTACTCTTTTCGGAGCGTGAAGTATTTCTTTGGTTGCAATATTTTTTAGCTTAATTCAAGGATTGGCTAAGAAACAAAGCGCATAAATAACATTTATCAAAGTAACACTGCTCTCATGCCAACAGTTGTTGCCTAAGTGCGGGTGTTAACAGGTCTCGGCAGTAGTACAGAATATAAAAATAGCTTTCAATCTGTTCATGAAGTAAAAATGAATGGAGCAACGCTCTGTAATTTGTTAAATTGTAGCAAGCCATAAATCCTCCAGAGATTGGCTGAAAATGAAGCAGTTAAGTTCAAATTCTACACAATTACCGGTAGTTTAGGATGAAGTGAAAGCCAAATGTGAAGGCTTGTATTGGGTGATGTGAATATGCATGTAGAGTGAACCAAGGTACAGTAAATTGTAGAGGAATGCATTGGGTTATATTCAAGTAAATGTAGTGGAGCCAGGCTTGCATTGGGTGAAATGAAAAATATGTAGCGGAGCCGCAGTCAGATACATTGGGTGAAATTACAGTAAATGAAGTAAAGTCGCTATCAAAATTTAATGTGTACACTGTATATACAGTACCGTCCAAAACTAAGGGACAAATTTTCAAAACGGCATAACTTTTTTCTAACTATGCCAGGTGCTTCTTATTCTGCACACTATTAGCCAGTAAGATATTGATTTTTGTGTTGAAATTTGAGACATGTATGAAGGATAATAAAAAGTTATGAACGAAAAGCTTTTCTCTTGGAATTTATAACGTCCAAAGCTAAGGGACAATCAAGGAAAAAATGCATTAACTCAATATTTTGCTAGAAATATTAAGCAAAATGGTGGTGAATAATCAATATCTGGTAAATAGTCCCTAGCTTTCGATTACAGCTGCACATCGTAGACTACATGACCGAATGAGACTCTGACAATCTTCAAGAGTAATTTTTGCCCATTCCTCTTGAAGTTTCATCCAAAGATCTTCCGTATTGATAGAGTTTCTTGCCATAACTTTCACCCCTAGTGTTTTCCAAAGATTCTCGATTGAATTTAGGTCAGGACTTTGAGGTGGCTAATCCATAACTTCGAGATCTTGCTGCTCAACGTAACTCATGACTGTCTTTGCCTTGTGGCAGGGGGCATTGTCTTGCATGAAGATAGGGCTGGGGACACCTGAGTTTACAATATTAGGCTATCAAGCGCTCTCTGTATTTAATTTAAGTCCACTGATAAGCTATGTTTAAGATAACTATTGTACCACCCCTGTGAGTACCTAATAAAGTTTATTGATTGATTGAAAATATCTTCCAACAGATTTTTATACACCTGAGCATTCACACGGGTTTGCAAACGAACGAGAGGCGATGAACCTTGACTAGAGAACATACCGAAAACCATCACGCTCCCGCCGCCAAACTTCACAGTGTTCTTAGTACACTTTACACTTAATTTCGCACCTTCACGTCTTCTAACAAAGATCTTACCGTCATTACCAAACCAATTGCACTTGCTTTCATGATGAAAAACACTCTAGCCTAATTTTCATGGGACCAGTTAACATGCTTGTTTGAAAACTCCAATCTCTTTTTGTTTTTCTTGGCACTCGCAAGCGGTTTCTTCTGTGGGCGTCTTGAAAATAACCCTATTTATTGTAGGCGCTTAGAAACGGTCTGACGTGAGACGTTCATACATGTTGTGTCATTCATTTCCCTACTTATTGCAGCTGAGGACTCAAAAAACGATCCTTCGATGACGTACGCTGGATGACTCTGTCCCCTCCAACTGACGCATTTACTGGGCCTGCCGGCTTTTTAGCGGCACCAATGCAGCCGGTTTCATCGTACGACTTCACTATTTGTCCACAGCACTTTTCGAACGGCTTACCTTCTCAGAAATTTCTCAAAGAGTGAAATTATTCTTGTGCAACTTGATGATATCTTGTCGCAGTGTCGCAGGATATAATCAACTTTGTGACGTGGTGCCATCATGTAACTAACAGCAATGTTTACAAATGGCAGTGTCAAACTTTGTCTTTGATGTAAATAAGGAAATTCGGACTGAATAAGAAATTAAGTAAATTTTCTTTTTTTTTGTCCCTTAGTTTTGGACGTTATAAATTTCAAAAGAAAAGCTTTTCGTTCATAACTTTTTTATTGTCCTTCATACATGTCTCAAATTTTAACACAATAATCAACATTTTACTGGCTAATAGTGTGCAAAAGAAGAAGTACCTGGCATGGTTAAAAAAAAAAAATTATGCCGTTTTGAAAATTTGTCCCTCAGTTTTGGACGGTACTGTAGTTGGACTACAGCCATATAGAGTTCGGGTTAGGAGACACGAACTGTGTCTGACTAGGATACAGCAGTGACCTAGCCCGGGAGACGTGGAAATATATGCAGATGACCCACAGCAAAATGAAGGGCTTCTGACCGGCTGATAAATAAACTACCATCCACTTGACCCACTTGAAATCGTGAACGGATCTCATGGCTGTTCTATGAAACTTCGATAAAATGTCTTCAAATGAACACAAATACTGTTCAGTGTGATGCAAGGAATTAATTTATCGGTAAGAATAATTAATTCATCAATATAGATAGGTCACCGGTGGCTGACAGTCAGTGATTTTCGGACATCAATGACCTAAAACGATCATTATGAAATTTGTCTCTTGCTAAAGGCGGATGTAGCTAGATAAAATTATATTTTGTGGTTAATTGCATTTTTTGCGTCGCCTTCAGAAGGTTATAGATGAAGTTCGTAAGTAATTACCTCCGCCAAGGAGGTTATGTTTCCGTCGGGTTTGTCTGTCTGTTATTCTGTCTGTCTGTCATCAAGATAACTCAACAATTTATGAACGGATTTGGATGAAATTTACAGGGAATGTTAAGTATATTAGGAGAAATAGATGATTAACTTCTGGTGAAGATCTGTTCATCCGTTTGTTTGTCTGCCTCATTTTTGTCAAGGCTGTAACTCAAGTAGTTATAGACGGATGTTCATGAAATTGTTAAGTGGTTCAGCTTATTACGAAGAGTAAATGACAAAATTTTTATGATGATCTATCTATTCGTTCGTGTGTTGGTTGCTGTGTTTGATTTTGTGCAAGTTAGCGCAATAACTTAAAAAGTATTAAACGGATCTTTATAAAATGTACATGAGTTGTTAGTAATGTTAGAAAACATAATTGATCAAAGTTTGGTGCAGATCGGTTTGCTCGTTTGTATGTTTGACGTATCTTTGTCATAATGTGCGTTAGCAGTATAACTAAAAAAATTTATGAGCTGATCTTCAAGAAAATTGCAGAAAGTGTTAGTACTATTAAAAGACACAATTAATTAGATTTTGGTGCTGCTACAAAGAAAATCGTGGTCTTAGCACCGTTTTTAATTTTTCGTTACCGGTACCTTGCTTGGCGTAGGTAAGGACTTTCAGAGTGCTCTAGTTGGAAACTATTTATTGCAATTTACCGAACTAGCCATAAGGTTCATTTGTAGGAAGTGAGCCATCAAATACAGGGTAGTTATGGGTGGTACTTAGATACTATGTACTTTCTGCGACAACGGAGAGATACTTCAGGCGTCTTCTGGTCTTAGATTAAAAATTTTGCTAAAGCAAAGTACCTTCTGGCATTGGACAGATAAATTTTCTCTTGTCTAATCGGGATAGAGGGCCAACAAAGTGTTTCATGATCCTAAGATAATGGCAATAGCTTATAGAGGGCAGGAGCGTAAGTTCCGGCGGCTTTCCGGGAACGGTCCTGTTGGTCCGTCTACTGCCAGCTATCTAATCTATCTGCTAAAATGTGCAATTGGAGACAATCAAAAGTGAAGGTTTGCTGTACTGAGTGATCCGAAAATATTGATTGTGTAGCATGGTAGCACTAAAATGCGAAGCAGCTCATTGGCGATAAAGGACAATGCTCAGTGTGGCCACAGCTAGATATAGAGGCTGGCATCGAGTAATAAATATGAGAATATGTTAACGCTGAGAGCATCTAATAAATTGTCGCTGTAGACGCACTAGCATAACATTAATTTCATTTCTCTTGCAAGAGTCTGTACTAGAAATGACAATGAATTTTCAATCTAGCGATATTTTTGAGCTTATATAGATAAAAATAAGTTATAAAATTGGTAGTATATTCCGTGAGTAGCAAGGATTGATACAGAAACTTCAAAACTCTTTGTAAATTTACAATATTACTGCAAATGATTGATACGAAAAATTAAAATAATATTGAATTAGATACCGATGCTGTTTAAATTGTTAGAGTGACTGGCACGGAGAACTACAGAACATAATGAAACAAGAACCATATCCAAGAATGAATGGTACGGACAAATGCAGAATGCAGTGAAATAATACTATTTCCAAGAACAATTAGTACAGAGAACTATAGAGTATGATGAAAAAAATACCACATCCAAGAATGAGTAGCAGGGCGAGCTGTAGAATCTAAAGAAATAAATCCCAAGTTTAAGAACGAGTCATATATACGAAGAGCTGTAGAATATAGTGAAACAAATTCCATTCATTAGAACACATAGTACGGAGATATAAGATGAAGTACTATATAGAACCGTAGAATAAGTAACGAAACAAATACCATTTCAAAGAAAGAGTGGCACATGGAACTGCTGAACATAATGAGACCAATATCATTCCAGTCACAACTGGAAGACAAAAACTTGCAATCAACAACCACCTGGAGCAGGACTGAGATTAATGCTGGTGGCATTCCCTTCTGAAGTAAAACTCGTAGCACTTAATTGCTGCTAATTGGATAGACAAAATTTGCATAAGTTTAGCGAGGGCTGCTGTATGAAGCAATGGATTATACCGAATATAATAATATAAAGCTTGTTTTCCATCAACTTCGAGGAATTAAGCTAATTCTATTAAGGATTACATGGAACATCCCTGCTGAGCTCTAGTTGCTCTTGATTACGCCAAGTTCAAGAGAGAAAATCCCAACGATATTGTTGTTTTTATCTGACAATCTCCGCATCTTGAAGGATAAGTCGTAAGGACTTGGTAAATTAAAGTGAAGTCAAAATCGAGCTAATAAGTTATGTGCACACTTGCAAAATTAGCTGTAACAGTTTATACGGTAAATAACGGGAAGATTATGCCTTCATAATAACATTATACTCGCCTTTCAAAAATGTACATATCACCCACCTCAATACGTAATAATACCTATATAGTCGCAACGACATCATACCGCTGTGTGAGATAAAGTATAGTCTTAACTATATAATTATCTACATCTTATGCTTTAAATGCCTTATCAGTCCATATTTTCAACAAGTGCTATACTCTCATATACGATGGCATTCTATCACATATCTGACAGCGTAATCATGCGAAAACTTTTAAAATACTATTATGCTTCCTTATGAGATGGCGTATTATCACCTACCACCGTACGTAATTATACATTCATTTCACAAGTAACTAGAACGCCTCGGTGGTGTAAGACCATCACCCTCGGTGGGAGCAGAATTTCATCGCCGTCATTTTTTTATTGCTAGCTAATCCTAGTTTTCTGTCATGGGTCACATCGAGTGCAACCACCAGATTCGTTGCAAAAAATTATGGAGATTACTCAACTCCTTCGACAACTTATTGGGAGGACAGACAAATATATATATATATATATATACAAATATATATGCAAATATAGATACCTAAATCTTCAACGAAAACATTATCACCTCTCTCACTTTGCTCGCGGGTGATAATTATATTGCACTCTCATCGTGACACGGTATTTTATCACCTACGTACCTCAGTACGTAATTATACTTGGGGCCCTCATAACGCCAACATTCCCTCATATGAGATAGCATTCTATAACCTACGTACCTCAGCACGTAATTACACTCGCACTAAAGAACATGTAAACAATATTGGCGGAGCTAGTGCAGGCGGAGCCCTAATGCTTGGCGCTCAACAGAAACTCCTCATTTCCATAACACGACCGAATCAGGCGTCAATTTGCCGACGGCTGTTCCGGAGGCTATAATTTGCGACGTAAGCTTTCCTCATGCAACAAATTAAGCGAAATTTGCTCAAATATCGAGGGATTGGAGCGCAGTCTCTAATTTTAGTTAACTTTATTATGAATCAGGAGCGATAACTCGCTCAATCTGCGCTGCGCTTCATTGCGACGAAGTTATAGAGAGTGGCTCGCTGACGGCCGAGCGGGAGGCCGGGGCAATTTCGAAGCAAAGTAATTATAATAGGAGTGTAATTTTGGATATCTATTGATTATGGATCTCTGTTCCGAGTAGTTGCTTGATTCCCTAGTTTATATTTGTTCACTCCACGATTTTATTTCGGGAAATGCCTCGGCTGTGATTGTAATGATCTGTTCAGAAAATATTTGCTTCATTGGTTCGTTAATTACCTGTGCCAAGGATGTTATGTTTTATTAGCTTTTTTGTTTGTCTGTCTGTCGCCAAGGTAACTCATGAAATTGACAGGCAGTGTAAGTATGTTAAGAGGAACAGGTGATTACCTTTTGGTAAAGATCCATTCCACCATTTGTTTGTTCGTCGATCTGTTTTTCTTGGTAACATGACTCAAAAAGTATAAACGGTTAGAAATGTTACGTGGACTAAATGTCAAAATTTTAGGGACGATCTGTTTGTCCGCTTGTATCTTTGTTTATTTTTTGTGTTTGCCAGTTACATTACAGAAGAAGTTAAGAACGGAAATTTGCTGGAACTGTTAGGAATGTCAAGAGGCCCAAATGAGCAAACTTTGATGACGATCTATGAAAAATCCTGGATTCAGGATGAATTTTAGTCTTTCGTTAACATAGCGCTGCTTGGCGGAGGCGTGCGCTCTCCGAGTGCTTCTCTGGTTTATGTTGACTCAATAATTTTATTTAAAGTATCTGTCTTGCCTTGATTTTAGCAGTCTTCCCTAAACAGATGCAAAGTATATTAATTTCTTTTGATTCTTCTGCGTTATGTGGTGTATTAGTTTGCTTCATCATTATGTTGATGCATTTTGTTATGATATTTTGGGAAGTTGCTGGTCTGTGAGGCACAGTAAAGCTATTATCTGGTTGGAAACTGAGTTCTTTCATTTTTTAACATTTTGGAATATATTGTATTTATTCAGTTGCGGAATCATTTTTTAAAATTACATTTTGAAAACATTTACAGTCTATTTTCCTTGTTTACGAGCATTATTAATTAATTTATTTTTATTTTGATCCCGCTAAAATGGAATGACATGTGGAGAAATTTGAATATTTTCGACATTTCCTTCTGTTTGCTTTCAAGATAGGTTCTAAGGCCCCAAAAGCTGCTCATAACATATGCGTTGTGTGTGGAGAGGGTGCAATGACTGAACAACCAGGAGTCTTGGAGGTCAAAATTTCGATTTTTGAACTTAGCATGCCAATAGTGAGTGGTCCTTTCAGTCATTGTGCCCTCTCCACACACAGCGCATATATCATGAGCAACTTTTGGGGCCTTAGAACCTTTTGGGGCCTTAGTTTTCAATATATTACCAGAAAGAAATGTTGACAAGTACCTAAGTATAGATGTTGGCCAAGATAGCTTACGCAAAACATAATCACCATGAGAATTGAACAATAATGATCTGTCTAACATCAAGCCCAGAAACTTACACTCTGATACAGGAGTCAAAGATGAACTTCTAATACAAATCGGAGATACTGTAGTCTTATGTACATTTGAAAATAGCATAAATGAAGTTTTATGAAGACGCACCAAGAGGTTGATCATAATTTGTGTACGCATAACGTGATTAAATTTGGTGATGGAGGTCCTTTTCGGTTTCATTGTTGAAAGCTGTATAAAGAACTTCAAAACCAAAGTTTTCCTACATACACAAAAAAAGGCGGTCTTCTAAACATGGCTTTAAAAAATTATCATAAGGACTTTTACGACCACAGCTGTAAAAAAAATTTGCTCAAGAATGGGTTCTCGATAATTATTATCTTAAAACGGGTGCACGCGACAGTATTTTATTCCCTGTTTACGTAGCAAAAAATGCGTAAACGCTTTGCTGTTTCATTCTAAGCACCACTGTATGTCCACCGACAGATTTACTTCAATGTTAGCCGTGTATGTCAGCTAGCCGTTAGCAAGTGTCCCCAGTGCTTTGGTTATTCTTTAAATTGGAGCAACTTAAAACTCAAAAACTGTGCTCTTTTCTGGGTTTTTGGGAAGTAGCAAAATAATCGGACGCATTTATTGGATTCGACGGCGTCAAAAGGCTGTAGTGTAAACTCGGCCTTACATTAAGTGTCTGTGAAGCTCAGTTTTTGTTCGGATATCTTCATCTTTGTGTTGGGAAGCATTTATGATCAGTTCACGAAACCCAGTTTTATATAAACAAACAATCCTACTTTTTACTTTCGAAATTATTCTGAAAGAGGTGATGACCGATTTTACAGTTCTATTCGCATAGGCATAGAAAACATCTTTATAAACGCCATCTTTTCAAAGTGAGCTTTTCTAATACTTTACCACTGAGCACCAGCACGGCAATTCTCAAGCGTGCTGGTAGAGCGAGAAAAACTCAAATCTCTAGGCGAAAAGCGAGAAAAAACAGGCTTTTAGTCGCACTAAACATGAACGTCTTTATTTGCAGGGCTTTTGGGAATAGCTTGTTGAAACGTTCAACAGCACACGAAGAGCGGAGCGACGACTGTTGGAGAAGAGTTAGTGCTATTGACGGCAAGAAACTTCAATGAATTCATGACACGAGAACTAGTAATACAGTAGTTTGTTATTCCATGTTGCGGTGCAAAAATGTCACACTAAAGTTATTTTGCATCTCAAAGGCCTTCGTTAGATAGTAAGTTGAGCTGCGGTTGAATGGTCGGTGAAATTAATCCTTCGAGGTTTGATTTGTCAGAACCTTCAAACTGTAGCGTCTTATTTGCCGCTTTGACTCGTGTTTCAAGTGGAAGAGGCAACTCGTAAGTTGGGCCGACTGAAAACTTCATTTTACAGAGCAAGATTGAGTTTTGCAACATCTGAAGGGTAAAGGCATAGACCGCAACAGTACGTGTCACTTAGGTCCAAGTGGCCTCTAACGCTGGTGGCTAAAATGGGAAAAATGGGATTTTCTCAAGAGCTATCATGAACATGTTCAGACACGGTCATGCAGGCAAGCTCCCGAGTGCGTCCCTGCCGTATCCAAGATACCTTATCCGCAAGAAATATGTTGAGTACCTTGAAATTTTTTTCTTCAGTATTAGATAGGGGAAAAAGAATAGCTCTTGAGAAAATCCCCTTTTTCCGTTGCCGACTTTTGGCCGCCAGCGTCAGACCTAAGAGTCAAGTACTGCTGAGGTCTATGGTAAGGGATTAAGGATCAACACCGGAAACTCGATGCAACGGGTCGAAGACAGCGCACATGCCTGAAGTTCCTGATAAGTCAATCCTCGAAGAATCAACTTCACCGGCCAATCGCAGGCACGTTCACTTAATGACCTGTAGTAGAAAACAGACAAAGAAACGCACAGACGCGCAACTTCTAATTGCTCCTCAAAACAACCGTTTGAGACCGTTGCGAAGTCATCATTGTTTCTTGTCATGGTTGGAGACATTTACAAAACACTTGTGTCATGGCTACGAACATCCGATTTAATGAAAAATCATAACGTCACTAACTAGTACGTAAATAGTAGGGCGATGAAATTACTGGGATATATATGCAGCAAAGCTGGTGACAGCCATGACTACTCAGGCACTATACCGCCCTCAAGAAAAACAAACAAAGCTAGACAAAAATGAAACCCATTTTCCACGTGCCGCCCCCAGCCGTCAATATCTTCCCTCCGCCGGTAACCTCCGCTAACCCAAAGTCTTGCAAAGCCTCCGGAGCGGAAAATCCCGACCCACCTTACAACTTGGACGTCCTCACCAAAGTTTCTGTATGAAAAACAATGTTTATCTGTCTCTTTGCCAAGTTCCTCTTCATCTCGGGAGACATGATGAAGAGCAGAGTCCCAGTCTCGCAAAGTCGTCGAGTCAAGTTTATTGAAAAAAAGAGGCTAAGGTAAATCAGCGCAATATCGAGACTTGCGTCGACCTCACGTCAGTCGGGTCTGGCTTTTGCCTTTCACTTTATGGCTGCAAGCTATCGATTTGGGCAAGATGATAGGTGCTTGGTATTTTACAGGTAAAGGGCTGCAAAACGATCTATGTAGCTTCGAATTTGGTCTG
>LQNS02278180.1:985449-1001006 GCA_001587735.2 Parhyale hawaiensis | reverse complement strand
CGATCAATTCTCACCACTGATCACGGTTGATTGCTATCAGAATCACGTCAAAATGCGGTCACAAAAACGGGCGAATCATGAGCGATCAGGGGGAATCATCCTCGCGGTGGTCACAAAAAGACGCCTTATGATAGCGTAACACCGAGTGAGTAACGCCGCGTAACATCGAGTAACTCTGAGGCAATCTGAATGCGACAGGCCTCTGACAGACAGACGTCCCTCAGGGCTCAGAAGGCTAGCGTGCTTGGCCCGCTGTTACTCGTTTTGTATACTAGTGACATGTTCTCTTCGTTGGAAAACACGATGATCAACTATGCCGACGATTCCACTTTATTAGCAGTGATATCTGCTCCCCATATCATATGCGTAATGCTGTCGCCCAGTCTCTGAATAGGGATTTGTCACGTATTAGTGCATGGTGCTCGGCCTGGAGTAGCCTATGAAGCTGAATGCCAGTAAGACCAAGTCGATGATTGTCAGTCGGTCGTCTCATTTACTTGTACCGCAGCATCCACATCTGGAGATAGTAGATGATTCTTTGCTTCAAGAGTCTATCTCCTTGGAGATTCTCGGTGTTGTCTTTGATGAGAACCTTTCTTTTGAGCCGCATGTTAGGCGACTGGTGCCACGTGCTTCCATTAAGATTAGGCTCCAGGCTTGCCAAACCTGGTACTATAGTACCAGATCTGGTACTTTTTTATGCTGGAGTACATTTGGTACGCCGCTACAAAAATCTGGTACTTTTTTTTCGCGATCTCTTGTAAGAATTTATTAATAGCTAATATGTAAACTGAATATTGTGATACATAATAATTTTTAAAATTTTTCTGTTGTAGATGATCGTATCGAGTACCTAGTTCATATTATACAACGAATCTGTGCTACCATCATAGCTTCCTTCTGATTGGCGCTGAATGTGGAGCAGTTTGATTCCCGTTGTGAACTCGTATAAAACTGGTTCAAAACAACCCCGCCAAGCAATGCTGCCAGTGCACGGGTATCACAGTTGTTCACACTACAGTTAACTCGTTGACAATGCAGTGTTCGGTTGCTGTGATATTGTAGTGAATATGACTGTTCCCATAACAGATGCTACCACGCCAGAAGAATTTTGGAGTGAAGTTTTCAAGGTAAAATGTGCATGCAAAGCATGGCACTGTTTGAAAAGTTTTTGGGTCCCTCGGGCTCTGCAGTGAGAGCTAGCATGGTTTAAGTATTTGTAGTTTAGTTTGGTGTGTAGGGAGTTATAGGTATCTACAACTGGTGTGCATTCCTCCCTGGTCTGGCTGTCCTGCACTGGGGTGTCGGGGCCTGGGAAAATGCAGAGGTGAGTTTGCAGTGCCTTGTAGAGTCGAATGACCCGAGCAGCTTTTGCTCCCGTGTGTTTGCTGTGACCGGCTACCATATGGTGGCAAAACATGTATTAACTAGAGCTACGCAGGTATATCGATCCAAAGATATGATGTTGCGGGTCTGCCCATGACCTGATGCACATCGCCCTGCTAATGGAATTGGATACCCTATTCTTACAAACTTCATGTTATAGCTCCTCTCGCTACTACATTCATCGGCTGATGCTAAGAGAAAATTTTCTGTCTTGAATAAATCAGAGTATAGAATAGGTCTAAAGTGACTACAACTACAATAAATGCCCTCCTCCACTTCAAAGGCTTCTTCGTGATGTCAATAATTGTACCTCATATGTGCCTAGTATGCCTAGCGAGCTTAGTGCCAAGCTTAAACAAGAATAATATTGGTTAGTATTCAATCATCTCATACCCATTAAATGAAGATTTTTTATTATTTTCATAGTTTTCAACCTATTTTAATAGCAATATGTAAGAAATAGAAATCTGGTACTTTTTCGTTAAAATCTGGTACTTTTGTATTGCCAAATCTGGTACTTTCATCAAAATACGTTCGGCAAGCCNTGCACTTTCCTAGCCCACCTTCCACTATCCATACGCTCCAGTCGTACTTTATATTTCAGTATACCTTTCATCATGCGTTCCTTAAATGTGCTCCATCCCATATCCCCCCTGAGTGAGTAACGCCGCGTAACATCGAGTAACTCTGAGGCAATCTGAATGCGACAGGCCTCTGACAGACGTCCCTCAGGGCTCAGAAGGCTAGCGTGCTTGGCCCGCTGTTACTCGTTTTGTATACTAGTGACAAGTTCTCTTCGTTGGAAAACACGATGATCAACTATGCCGACGATTCCACTTTATTAGCAGTGATATCTGCTCCCCATATGCGTAATGCTGTCGCCCAGTCTCTGAATAGGGATTTGTCACGTATTAGTGCATGGTGCTCGGCCTGGAGTAGTTATGAAGCTGAATGCCAGTAAGACCATGTCGATGATTGTCAGTCGGTCGTCTCATTTACTTGTACCGCAGCATCCACATCTGGAGATAGATGATTCTTTGCTTCAAGAGTCTATCTCCTTGGAGATTCTCGGTGTTGTCTTTGATGAGAACCTTTCTTTTGAGCCGCATGTTAGGCGACTGGTGGCTGGTGCCACGTGCTTCCATTAAGATTAGGCTCCTGCACAGGGTTGATTCTGTATTGGTGATAGGCTAACTAGTGAGTTTGTCCGCAGATGCTTCTATGATTTTTTGCTGCCTGTTTTAGAGTTTTGCTCACCGGTCTGGGCTTCAGCTGCTGACTGTCACTTAAGTCTGTTGGACCGCCTTGTTAGTTTGGCCCGCAGGCTAGCCCTATGCGCAGATGACGATTTGGCGAAACTGTCCCACAGGAGAAGGGCAGCCGAACTCTGTATGTTTGATTTGATAAGGTGTAGAATGTTGAGAAGCATTGGTTCTCCTGTCCCGGCCCTCAAAGTCTCTTGGAGAATTAAAAGTGCTACGGTCGGTCCGCAATCCTTCATTTCAGAGAATGTCATGTGCCGAACTTTCGGTCGCCGGTTGGTGCTTCATACCCAGGTCTGTTTTTTCCGGTATTTACTAACTACCACATATTGTTGGCCGTTATATGTATCGCAGCTACATGCATCTAACACTGGTCCTCCTACAGTGAATAGCTGTTTCCCAAAGACCGATAATAACAGTGTGACAACGAATTGAAGCGAAAGAAACACCCGATTTTCTCAGTTTAGCCACAAAATTACAGGTGATGCACATCCTAACTAGAGCCTAAAGCTGGAGTAGGTGAACCTAACTAGCCAAGTTCCCACTGTCCCACAATGGATATCACCAGTTTTACTAGAAGTCTGGAGCATACACTTCGAAGCAGCAGATATGACGTAGTTCACCAGTCAAAGACTTCACTAGAGATGTGTGAACTGTATCCGGTACCTACCTATGTTCCGCATTTCCGAGGGCGGCCAGCTACTTGCCAAGATCTTGGCGAGAAGTGCCACACTATGAAATGAGGTTCCACAGGTCGCGGCGCTCATAGGCACCCACCCGCATTTCCGAGGGCAGCCAGCTACTCGCCAAGATCTTGGCGAGAAGTGCCACACTATGAAATGAGGTTCCACAGGTCGCGGCGCTCATAGGCGCCCAGCCGCATTTCCGAGGGCAGCCAGCTACTCTCCAAGATCTTGGCGAGAAGTGCCACACTATGAAATGAGGTTCCACAGGTCCCGGCGCTCATAGGCGCCCACCTGCATTTCCGAGGGCGGCCAGCTACTCGCGAGATCTTGGCGAGAAGTGCCACACTATGAAATGAGGTTCCACAGGTCGCGGTGCTCATAGGTGCCCACCCGCATTTCCGAGGGCGGCCAGCTACTCGCTAAGATCTTAGCGAGAAGTGCCACACTATGAAATGAGTTTCCACAGGTCGCGGCGCTCATAGGCGCCCACCCGCATTTCCGAGGGCGGCCAGCTACTCGCCAAGATCTTGGCGAGAAGTGCCGCACTATGAAATGAGGCCTATGTTGGATTAGACTATGTGTGAACCTATGTTGGCCTGCTCCTTTGAAATCCACAAGACCAGATTCTGTCAGCTCAAAAAAATAAAAACGGAAGCCACTCCCAGCAACCCATCAGGATGTCTGTTCAAGAACTCATCAACCCATCCACATGGGAACATGAGCTGTGGACCTATTTAGGACTGGGCCCTAGAGGCACTCTTTTTCCTAATACCCTTGGTCGTACTCATACCTAGTAGGTACATAGATGAGTTCTATTCGCGGAAAATCTTCAAGACAGACTAGACACATCGGGACTATAATTTCTCATATATAGTTAGTAATTTATTAGTTACTCTATAGTCCCATACGAATCCTTAAAAGCCTTGCTCTTTTCCAGGGCTAGGCTATACCGGGACCGTAGTGCTGGCTAGCAGACTGAAGCAATCTTACAACTAAGATATATGTACGAATTTATCGACTTCTGTAAATACGAAGTTACCCTATGGTTAACAGGGCAGTTCCTGTTTATCCTGAGGGTCCGGGGCAAAAAGGATGAAAGTCTGTGAAGAAGCTGCTTAACAAGCCTACTGGACTTTTTCTCAAAAGTTACAGATATTAAAGATGAACAAATGGGCATAGACCTTATGTATCTAAACTTCCAAAAGGCTTTTGACAAAGTCCCCCCATCAATGGATAATGAAAAAATTTGCAGCCCATGACATCCAGGGTGACTAGGCTACTTACGATGGATCAGGGCGTTTCTTACGGGTCGTCAGCAGCAAGTAAAGCTTGACTGACTCTTTGATATTTGTCTGAGGGACTTGTTTTTTCTCTCAAATTCAAGACAATTCTGTCCCCTTTGAAATGGACCTTGTACCATTTTTCTGCTGTTAAGACTTTTGCCGCAATGACTAAAAAAACTGGCAACTTTGCCATGTGGCGAAACAGCCCAACCTTACGGTAATTATTTGGGTACTGAAAACACCAAGCTAACTTTGACAATCTGAGCGAATATCAAGTTTTTCGCCTATTTGGCTGAAAATCGGCAAAATAATACCATTAAAATGTTGTGCTTTATGGTGGAATAACCAGGAATTTCATTTGCGCCATATAGGTGTGGTGCGCAACTCCACCCGCCCTTACTATACCTACCTACTTTGTAGTGTTTCATTGTGTCCTAATTGAAAGTTATCATTCAGTTGATTCCTAAATTTTGTTCTCTTTTTTTCAGGTAGCTATAGCTAATGATGCAGTGTTTTGGATAGTGAAGCCTACCATCATGAATCAAAGTAGCAGAATATTATGGTATTGCAAACATAAACTTAGTTATTGTTTGTATCAGCGATGGTATTCAACAGCTGCGCAAATACGAGTTAGATTTGCACCTAGTCCAACAGGTAAGACCATTTTTGTTTAACCTTAATTTTGGCCCAAATGACTTTGTGCTTGTTGAGAGTTTGAGCTGTCAATTATGCCTTTTGATAGGTGTACAGGTTGTTGTGCTCATTACCTGTAGCTATCTCAGAGTGTACAGAAGTGCTGAATATTTTTCCAGGCCTGTAGCAATTGAAACACTAGCTGTGATTAGTAATGAAGGTTGCTGTTCTTACTCTTGTTGTACTTGGTGCTGAGAGCTAGCTAGATACTCCCTAGATTATGAAGTAGACTTGGTGCAATGCTAGTTCAGATCTGTCTAGAGCAAGTGGAGCACACATCATGGCACTATTATCTAGCCTAGGTAGGCTAACTGGCACTCTGTCAGGGATAGGAATCATTTAGCTATGGCCGAGGACTCATTGAGGTATGAAGCAAAAGCAGATGCCTAGTGATCTCACTGACTGGGTGTCCAGAACCACAGGTAGCTACCTACTGACATTCCCAGATCATACAGTAGCTATATTTAGGTATAGATATAGCTTTACTGAACTCAAGTCAAAATTTACAGTATTAGGTGTTGCAAACAGTAACTATGATATGTGCATACAGTAAAACCCCTTTAATCCGCACCCCAATAATCCGAAACCCTCCCTTATCCAAACATCTCATTACTGTTCGAAATGCTATCTGAACAAGTGAGCATTTTTCGGATTAATGGGGTAAAGTACGGAGTTCCTACAAATAGGTACCTCTGTAATCCGTGCAAGGTGCTTCTCATTTTTCTGATAAAAGAGGTGATGAGCGAAAAATCTGCGCAAGGTGCTGCTCAGAAGGTACAAACAATCTCTCTATAATCCGTATTAGTGCGGAATAAAGAGGTTTTTTTCGGATTTGTAAGTACCCCGCTAATCCATCATCCCCGCCCCCCGTGCTGTGCGAATTAGAGGGGTTTTTACTGTATTTTCTTTCTATTCCAATTACTTTCAGCTGTATTTATTTCAACATTTCAAATCATTTAACAGGCTATCTACATTTGGGTGGTCTGCGCACAGCACTGTACAATTACCTTTTGGCAAGATCTACTAGTGGAACATTTATCTTACGAATCGAAGACACAGATAGCAATAGATTTGTACCTGGAGCAGCGGAGGCACTACAGGGCATGTTGGATTGGGCAAATCTTTTGCCTGATGAAGGTGAGTAGTACTGTGCTATTGCAATAATGAAGGCCTTTTCATCTATTCATCATTCTGCAAAGCCAAGCTCTTGATGAGATATGAAGAATTGTGCCGTACCATTCTGTGACGAATTTGGCAGCACGACGTGAAGATGATATAGTCTTATGTTGAAAAGTATCTTGAGCTGAGCTTGTCTGAGTATTCTCCCAAGTTCAAGAGTGTTCAGTTGACACCTTCTGACTAGGCATCAAAATTGTTGCTGGAGTTAATATCAATAATATGTGTATTCTGATACTTGGGGTATTCTTAGTATGAGTTTTATGGAAGTTGATTGAAACTAATGAAGTAGAATTGTTTCATTTGTATGAATAAATCCTCCAAGCCGCATTTCACAAACTTTAGATGCTGATCAGGCTTTTGCCTCAAGTGCTAGGATGCCAGCCAGAGTTTCTTTCCAGCTTAGCTACCATACTTGTTGGACTGTCAGATGACAAGCTAAGTCAAATATGTAAACTTACACTCATTAGCTAGTAGGTACTAATTGTTTCCTTATAGCATAGCTACTTGTTCATTATAGTTACGTAGTAGCTACCATAGCAACTTCAATCCTCAGTGTCAAGTTTATGTTTTGGAAGTAGCTATAATTAATGTATATATATTATTTTTCCTTGTTTGTAATAGTTATCCTAACTTTTCACATCTAACTGTGTTGAGGTAGTTGTGATTCTTTTAGACTAAAACTGTTCCTTTCTCAGGTTATGGCAAGGGAGGTCCATGTGGCCCTTATCTCCAGAGTGCAAGGAAGCCTCTTTATCAGAAGCATGCACAAATGCTCATTGACAACGGGACTGCATATAGGTGAGGTCATGCTGTAATAGTAAGTGGCATTGTTTACAGCTAAGGGAGCTTACCCAAATCACAGCAGAAATCAACAGCTGCTGCGCAGCACACTGAGGCCCCAACTAGGTACCTTAGTTGAGCCCCAGACAGACGTTGCAGACACATAGCTACTTATCTGTAGCTACCTATTGTTGTTGCCGAGACATCCTTGCTTTTTCTTTGTTGCAGTGAGCTGTTGAATTAAATACAATTTTTGTAACCTGTGAATCCACTGTTGAACATATATATAAGTGAGGCTTGATATGCAAAGCTGTGATAATTGTTGTCATATACTTTTGATGTGAAATGTTGTTGGCTTTGTGTGTATTATTACTATACCATAGCCTAATTGGTTTTGAACTCCGGATTTCTTGCCTACTGAAAAATTTTAATTCATAGGCACAGGTAGTCTGTTTTTCTATGCCCATGTCCCTCGTTTTTTCTTAAATTCCAGTTCCTTCTTCCTCTCCCTCAGTGTAACTGTATTCTGAGATTTAAATTTTGCTCTTCAAAAGAAGCTAGGATAGTCCTATGTTCAGTTAAGTTCACTGATGCTCGCCCATCCAACATTATGGGGAGTTATTACTGTGTCTACGCCTGACTGCGCTCCCCAACTCCTGGAGCTTCGGGAAGGGGATTGGGAAGTGAAGGGAGAAAGTCAAAGGATGGTTGAGAAGAAAGAGACGCCAAGGGCGTCCCTATAGAGATGTGATGGAGTGATGGCTGTTTGCAAGGAGATAGCTACGCGAAAACAGATGGCCAACGGCTTGCTCCTCCGACAGGCAGAGAGGGCAAAGTGGCGAGACCACAAGCCCATTCGTATGTAGGAGGCGAGGGCTACACAGTACTCAGACCGCAGTTGTGATAGCATAGGGTAAGTGACCTGAAAGAGACGCACATGGCCCAATAGAGACGCACTTACAGTAGGAAGGCTGCGGCGCGGCGACCGGACACTGCAAGAAATGTTCAGTAGCTACATGCAAAAA
This sequence comes from Parhyale hawaiensis, assembly GCA_001587735.2. Lineage (NCBI taxonomy): Eukaryota > Metazoa > Arthropoda > Malacostraca > Amphipoda > Hyalidae > Parhyale > Parhyale hawaiensis. The sequence continues at coordinate 992,712 of LQNS02278180.1, read as the reverse complement.
AAAAAAAAAAAACTTAATGGGTCTCCTAAGCACACACCAAAAATAATGTAGGATTGGACATTTCTCCCAACGTCCAGCCTCCGCACAACCCAATGGAGACGCAGGTGCGTCTCCTTTGGGCCCCTTACCCTAGTGAGGAAGGGGCGAGGCAAGGTTGCATCAATCGAAGAGATGGTATGGGAAGAGGTGCCGAGCCCTTTGCTGATCGTTAGGCCAGCAATTGATGACGCCCTCACATCTCTGCTAGTCGAAGCTACAGTCCCTCCCAAAGAGGTGGCTGGGACGAGGCAGCCTTTGAGCTGGTGAAACACTTATGACGGACGTGTAGAAAACAAAATTTGACGGTTGCTGCGAACGCCAGAGTGTGAGCCAGGTGGCTGGGACTAGGAGCAGATCATGGTGCTGTCTGTTTAGCAGATCAAGTGACCAATCACCAGGGAGCAGCTGGGCTTCGTGATTGAGATGGCTTACAAAAGCCATACAGTGGGCGCGGGGGGCTATTCGCAGAGTCTAATTTTTTATGGTTTGTAAGTTGGCTGTGGAATCATTAAGGTGTCACTTGGGGGTGGCATCTTAAGTTGTGATAGACCAGATACGAGCCTTGTAGGTTAGCATTACAGTTTCCTTGTATTGACCCCAGCTCAGGGTTGTGGAGTCGGATGGTTCAAGGTCTGACTCCGACTCCTGGGCTTCCAGAATTTCCGACTCCTGGCCCTCCAGAATTTCCGACTCCGACTCTTGGTCCTCAAGATTTTCTGACTCCGACTCCTCGGTCCAACAATTAGATATTTTATGTAAACATAAAACATGTCCAAGTAATTTTTGTTAGCATAAACATATATCAAGTTCAAGATGCTAGGTGTATTGTACATATATGTACAATGATATTTTGCATCATTTGGGATATTAAAGTGAGGACGTGAGGACATTAAACAAATTTTGGTAAAACTTTTGCACCTGGTACATTATGTGAGAGGGGTATGGGGGCAAAATTCTGAAATTTACATACCTAGTGTTTGTATTTTTGAAAGGAAACACATTTTACTCCTACAATTTCTTTAATTTAGGCCTTAGTTTTTGAGATAATGGAAGTATATACAGTATAAAGATATAGGGCCTACCTATGCATATTTTCTAAATTTCAAATTAATGGAACTCAATGAGTTTCACGCTACAAGAAAAACAATGACAGTTTTGGAATCCTTGAATCATTCTTAACAAAACTACTGAGCTGGCCTCTCCATTTTCTATTCTGTCCAATCACCACTTAACTAAAATATAGGGGGAAAATCGGTTTTAAGCTGCATTGAAAAAAAAAGCTAAAATGAAAAATCCTGCTGTATAGTTTTCTTATGAATGCTTCAAGGATTCTAAAACTGTCTTTTTTTTTTTTTTTTGTAGCATGAAAACTCATTGAGTTTTATTCCTTTGAAATTTAGAAAAAATGCATGGGTATAGGTGTATTCATATATATTTCCATTATCTCAAAAACTAAAGCCTTGATAAAAAAAATTGTGGGAGTAAAATGTGTTTCTTTTTCAAAAACACATACACAATGCAAATTTCTGAACAATCGTTAGAAAATTGAGTATTTTGCTCCCACGCCCCCTCACTTAATGTACCAGGTGCGAAAGTTTTACCCAAATTTTTTTTAACGTCCTGATGTCCTCAATTTAATGTCCAAACTGTTTCAAGGTTTCCAAAACTGTCATGGCTTATTTCGATCATGAAAACTCATTGAGTTCTGTTCCTAAAAAATGCATATCTACAGCTGTATTTATAATTTCCCATTATCTTAAAAACGAAGGCCTAAATCAAAAAATTTGAAGGAGCAACATTTTCTTTTTTTTTTCAAGAATACATATAGCTACTATGCAAATTTCAGAACAATCGGTCTAAAATTGATCATTTTGCCCCCATTCCCCCCCCCCCTCACATAATGTACAAGGTGCGAAAGTTCTACCCAATATTTTCTCAATGGCCTCATCATATGGAATAGGAAAATACTTGGTAGCTATAGCTGTAAAAGAGAAATGTGCAAAAAAATATCCACATTTACATTCTTTTTTTAAATTTGTGACTGAAAATTTAGAATTCAATGATATTTGTTTATTAATGTGATGTCGGAGTCGGGCTAAAAATGCCGACTCCGACTCCTAGAGCAAGTGAGATTCCGACTCCTCAACCCTGCCCAGCTAGAGCATTGATGTGAAGTCTGGAAGTTGTTCGGTTAAGGGTTTCCGTTGCCGGTGTTGCGAATGAGAGGTGGATCTGAATAAATGTCCAAGATCCTAGGGTGTTTCTCCAGAAAGTGGTAAGATCCACCCAAAGTAACCTGCAAACTCATCTACTGTAGATTTCATTGGCGTCTGAGATAAAAAGTGTGAACTTGGTTTTGCAGCCGCGCAGTACGAGAGACGGGAAGCCACAACCATCCCATTGTATGACTGTTCGGCAATGATGAAATAGTCCGGTAGGAGGTGGAGAGTGTTGCGGAGTTGGGGAAGCTGAAAACGGAAGCAGAGGGAAAGTGATGTAATTTAACGATGAAGTATGCCACAGTGAATGCGTCGAAAGGGTGAGATAAAAGTGCCAAAGCAAAATGCTATGGCTATAGCCCCTAAGGTAAATGACCTACTTACGTTGGTAGGTATCTACCTACTACGCTTTACTTGAGCGTAAATGACTGTACAAGATCGAGGAGTTGATTATGGTTAACCATGTCAAAGGCCTTGGACAGGTCCACGGCCAGCGCATAGGGGGTACCTCATGGTTGAAACCCACCACAATGTCTGCAGCATTGCCGACCGAGGTCGTAGATCTGCCCGGCCTAAAACCATGTTGATGCACGACAGTTGGGAGAACAGCTAAAATCTGAGGGAGAGTTCCCCACAGCTTGGCAGCTGTGCAGAAAACAAAGATGGGTCGACAAGAGCTACCATCTTCTATAGGATTGCCATGTTTAGGGAACACAAGGATAACAGCGAGGAACCAAGGGAATATTAGCTTCCTGCATGGACAAGTTGAGCTGGCATAAGAGGTCCAGTCCTCTTGGCCCCAGTTGTAGATGCAGTATGGTGAGGCCATTTGACACGGCAGCAGTGGAATTGCCGTCCTGCTGAAGCAACTATCGACAGAATTGTTTTGCACTTCTGTGGTCCAAGGATTTCCCACGGTCAGCGCATTTGATAGGTTTATTTGGGCTTATGCTAGCACGCTCGCCAGAGAGAGACTTGAGCCATTACAAAAAAAAACGAGAGTAGTGCTTGCAATGATTGCAGCGATCTACCGTCTCCACTCCAGTGTTTTTGGTGGCCTCAAAGGTGATCCGTTTGATCTCCTGATTTAGGAGGTCAATGGAGGAATCAGCTGAATTGCATATCCTGGTCTCGTCCCGATGATGTGCCAGAGCGCAGGTATGGCGGTTGAAGGTAGGAGAAAGTCTGTGAGCCTCCCTGTCGGTATGTGATGCTTAGCGGATTGAGCTAAGACTCGCCGGAAGGCAGGTTCAATGCATGAGGCAGAAACAGAAAGTGCGAGGCGGGACGAATCATCAGTCTGTGCACAGTAGGAGGCCATGCCGCTCTGCAGAAATCATGAAAAACGAGGACCCAGAGGAGAGTGGGAAAGCTTAATAATGGAAATAATGGTTAATGATAAAATAGGGGTCAGAGCTTAGGGATAGAGAGCTCTGCTACACAAAATCCTGAGCCCGATGGGCGCTGGAAAGAGTCCAGTCGGGCGAAGAGGGAGGACTGTGCAGGTGTCTCCATTTCGGAAAGCCAACTCAATCGAGCGTTTAACTTGTGGAGCTGGATACCCTTGGGATTTATGCATTGGTTATCCGGATTTGGAGACTGGAGATCGGGAAGCACGTCTCCAAACCACAAAGGAATACATAGGTAACCTTCGCCTTTGTTAGGCCTATGTGACATCTTTCTTGCGTGCTTACTTTGCTTCCTTCCTTGTGTTTACTCTTACGATACTTTGTTGTGGTCTTCCTCTTGCTTCCCGACATTCTGTTCTCTTGTAAAGGTAAAGTCAACTTGACCGTCAGCCCAGGTGGGAAACCCACACGCACTGGTTCATGCTGCAGATAAAAGCTAACTGGCCCCAGAGGACTCACCTCTGCAGCCCCCAAAGCCCGGGACAGCCAGGCTAGGGAGGCACGCACGGCTCCGCGTGCCGGCACCAGCAGAGAACGCACACGTTCCACGCACCGTCAACGAGCCGGAGAAGTGCGTGGTTGGCCTTTAGGAAGCCACCAACAAGCAATACACACGCACATGGATGGTCCCCAGAAACAACAAAAAACCACATGGGCAGACACCACCATGGTAGCAAGCCAAGAAATTGTTGCCATGGAGGTGAGCCCAATAAGTATTTGCACACAGTAATCATGCATCAGTATTTAGTCTTAACGAAACAATAATCTGACCTTAACTCATCAGCGCATAGGTAAAGTACCGGTACACTTTTCTGGAGGAGTGTGTGAAAGAGCGTAGCCCGTCCAGGCCTGGAGGAGTGTATGAAAGAGCGTAGCCCGTCTACACATGCTGCCATTTCTGCCTCATTTATGTGCTTTCTGATACATTCTTCATCTGTAGTTAATTGCTGTACTATTGACCTGAGTTTGCCCTATACAATAATCTTCTCAATAACTACAACCTGGAGTAGCTATAGCACAACTTCCACTACAAGGGTCTAAAGAGAATACCTAGCTCTGACCTGACCAAGCACTTCTTTTGGAGCGCGAGCAAACCAGTCGAGCCACAATGTCACCAATACAACACAGCTTTTGCTTCAGCAGACTGTAGCTAACAAACTACTGTAGCATAGCCTACTTAGGTTGGCGTATGCAGACAAAATTGCCTGGCAGTTAATGCATAAGGTACTGTCCATTGTTCATGACGCTACTGCTATTCTTACCAAAAAGAAAAGTGTACTGGTACTTTACCAATGCGCTGATGAGTTAAGGTCAGATTATTGTTTCGTTAAGACTAAATAATGATGCATGATTACTGTGTGCTAATACTTATTGGGCTCACCTAAATGGCAACAATTTCTTATTTTCAGTTTTACTCGCCCAACAGCCGCCGCTTGCAGGTTCTGCATCCTGTGATGCAGTTTTTGTTACAGAAATTATTTTTTTTTTCAGCCGGGCCAGAGGTTCTAATCATTATTTTAACTACATGCAAGGCCTATTTCTTCTACAGGGGCCGTAGATTGAAATTTTTTGGCCTCAATACAAACCAGTTAGCTACCTCTGAAATAAATCTTACGCAAAATGTTTACTGGCAGGGATTACCAACGAACGTCGCGCTATGCTAGCTATGCTCTTACTAATATTGGTATTATTCAAACCACACGCGCGTGGGTGTCTATTGAGAGGTAGGTAGCTAAAGAAACCCGAGTGGAGCAGAAGCCCGCAGGGGGCTGTTGGTTGTGAAAGGTAAACTGAGGAAGCTGTTATGTCCTTCCTTCAGATGTTTCTGTTCACCAATACGCCTGGAACTGATGAGGAAGGAGAGCCAGAAAGCAGGCACTCACATTTCATACGACAATCGCTGCCGCACGCTCACCAACAGCAAGATTACGGAGCTTATGGCTCAGGGAGCCCCTCATTGTGTTCGGCTTAAGGTGAGCTGTGTGCCATGAGATTTTTATATCAGTTGTGAGACCTGCGCTTATAATTCCAAATTATATGACTCAGTTGTCCCAGCAGTTCCAATTAGCTGTGACAGTTTGACGCACGCATCATAAAAATTCTCATTTTCATAATTGCTTGAAATTTTAGCTACTATTAACTTTTCTATTGTAGCTAGGCCAGTCATATCCATCATGATGGAATATTTATATTGAAATGTTTATAAAATCGACTTTATTTGAAAACAATGCGTCGCCGAAATACATTGACAACGATAACGCTGTTTGCACTGCAGTGGGTATTGCAGCTATTCTTTTAGTGGGGAAGCTAGAAGCTTCTGACGTCATATCAGGTAAAGTTTCTAACAAAATGAGAGATAACAAGTATAAACGGAACATTCAAGATAGCTACATTACTAAAAATTGGTTCTCAGCTCTACATAGATGCCCCTGGAAAGTAGGTATTCTCCCTGTAACAAACTGGGTTACGATGTGGCGATATTAGAACTTGGCGATTTTTTTTATTCAGATCACAGTTTGTGCTGCTAGTAGGAATGTAAGCTTATTACTTATTTACGGAGGCTTAAACTATCTTGTACTACTAATGATCTAGTTCCAAAGTTGCATTCATCTTAGTCACACTTGCTTTTATATTTAGTCTATTTGCAGTTGTGTGAGATGGATGCGTGGCAAGACACCGTCTACGGCAGCGTCCACCATGCTGTCCATCAACAGGGCGATCCTATCATCCTAAAAACAGATGGCCAAGCCACATACCACCTCGCTAATGTTGTTGATGACCATCATATGGACATCACACACGTAATTAGAGGAGATGAGTGGCTACCCTCCACCCCAAAGCATTTGCTTCTATATCAGTAAGTGATGGTAGGCCTAATAGAAATTTTAGTACCTCCGCCAAAGTTGTAATGTTTTTACTGGAGTTTGTTTGCCTCTTTCTCATTTTTGAGCAACATAGCTGAAAAAGTTATTGGCGGATTTTCATAACATGTACAGTAACTGTTAGGAATATAACGAGGAACGGATGATCCAATTTTGATGATGGTCTGGTCGTTTGTCTCTCTGCCTTTTAGCAACGTAGTTGGAAATGGACGAATCTTCATGAAATTTAACGAAACCGGTAGGACTGACACAAGGATGATTCAATTTTGCTCCTGATTCGTCAATCCGTTTGTTTGTCTGTCTACTGTATTATAATTTTAGCATTGCATAGGTCTACGCTCTTGGGCTGCAATTCAAATTATTTTACATCACAATCCTCACTCAGCTAGTTTGTGTTAGAGAAAATGTTAAGTTGGCCTGTTACCCCACGCATTAAAATGAATGCAACTAGGGTGTGTATTTGCTTGAGGGTTCACCCTGCAGTGCAGCTTCCCATCCACTTCAACTTTCTCCCAGCTGTTCGCAAATCTTGCATTAGTTGCATCTGAGAATATGACGTGACAGGGCCCTTTGACCATAAGAATAGACGCGTAAGAATTTTCTATTCAACTGAACTATCCCTATTTCTTTTTAAATATGTTCTTTATATTGTAGTCTGGGCCTTCACGATTAGAATTTTGTGCTCCGTGTATCTGAAATTTGTATTTAAGCTTT
>LQNS02278180.1:965532-984874 GCA_001587735.2 Parhyale hawaiensis | reverse complement strand
AAATACATAATTTCAAATTTACATGTTTGTACTGTAGGTCATGCTGTATGTACCGCCATACCTATTGGATGTAATCAGGTGAAATAGTATTAAGCCATGTAGATCTTTCCTCGGGAAGCAATTGCTGCATTTTCCATGTTCCAAGCAGTACTGTTAATATTAGTAGAAACAATTATATCTTATTTTGCTTCTCGCGCGAGGGTGATTGTTAGGTAGCTCTATAGCGAAGCCAGTCCATTTCACTCGTTTGGTATGTGATGGCACTAAGCCATGTAGATTAGGTTGGGAATATATAGCTGTAATATTTCTAACAAATTAATGTACACAAAATTTTTTTTAATGTAAGCTGTAGTATAATAATCCAAGAACACCTCCCGCCTGTGGAGAACTAAATGTTAAATAAATAAATATAATGACATGCCTAGGTGCCTCTGAGGTCTGAGCTTAAAAAACGATGGAGTCTAGCTATCCTTCGTCATGCTATCACTTTGTCTTCTCCTTTTATTGCAAGTGCTATCCTAGTAAGTTTCGCTAGCTCGAATAGGTTATTACCTGAGATTACCGTTATGTCCCCATTCCCCCTTTAATCCCACCAGTCTCGGTGAAATGCGTCCTTGAGTAAACTGCTCGTTTGTAAAGTTAATTCAGCTTTCATTCATAGATCCTTCGGTTGGTCACCTCCAGTGTTTGCTCACCTGCCGCTGCTTCTCAACACTGACGGGTCTAAGCTGTCCAAACGCCAAGACAACCTTAGAGTTGAGGAGCTTAGAAAGTAAGAATATTTCTGAGAAAAGAGTGGCGAAGCAAAAGTGCAAGATGTAGGCAACAGTAGAACACGATACGCATGATCCTGACATTTCTCTTAACTCTTTAGGATGCGTAAGAAAAATGTCATATAATATATACGTCATATATACCTAGAACACCAGGAATCAATCACCTCCTAATCACCCTGAGTGGATTGTGAAACATCCAACCTATCGCTAGGCTTATCGCAAACAGCCAGCAAAGTAACATCATCAGCGTAACCAATAAGAAAATTATTAACAATATCAAACAGGTCCGCTGTATGTATATACGATGAACAACAAAGGGCCCAGAACACTACCCTGTGGTACACCAGAAACCACGTCCAAAAACTCACTCCTCTTCCTATCAACAACTACACATGATGCCTGTCAGATTAAAACTAATTACCGCGAAAACTGAACCACCGATAGCCATCAATCTTAGCTTATGGAGCAGCCCAAGGTGATTCACGCGATCAAAAGCAGCACAAAGGTCAAGCTCTACCAACCTTGCCTCATGACCCCCATCAAGAGCCAATTGCAACACATGAGAAATGTGAAGCAGAGCATCACGAGTTCCCAAACACTTGCGAAACCTATATTGTACTGCCGCATGTACAATAACTTCAGGTAGTATGTCGCTCAAATTATTTTTAGTAGACCACGGGAAAGCTCTAAATACGGCCTTGGCAGTGACACATCGCGAGCAGCTAATCGGATTAGCTGTACGGTAATTTGTCCGACCTTCAGTCGTGGAATGTGAGCTAAAAATTGTCATAGAGGGTAAGCTTTTTGAGATAAACGCCTCAAACTTAATCCAAAGTAGCAAAGCAAATGCTCGTGACTAAAATTCTAGACTCGCTAAGTATAATGAGATTTTATTACCCCGATGGAACTTTACCAGTCGACCACTCATTTATTTGTTTACATAGCTATCCCCTGCTATCGTTTTATGCTTTCTCGAGGTCCTAGTATAATGGCTAGGAGGACTTGAACTTTGGTAGCGGCGTGTATCAGTGCGGAATTAAAGATAGATGTTGAAGAAAATCTTCAATTCTAATCCTAGGTTGAACCTTGTATAATTTTAAGACGTGTTTGCCCGTGAGCCTCTCTTCGGCGATAGCCGAAACGTCCGCGAGGTGAACGGTGACGCTGCACAACTTTTCATTTACTGTAAGAATGTCTTCACTCTACCGTCAAACAAAGGCTCACATTTGAACCAGTTTTTGGCATTTCAGAGCAGGATACTCAGCCCGTACCCTCATCAACCTTGTTCTTGGAAGTGGTATTGTAGACAGGGACCAGAATCAGATCTACAGTCTCGACCAGCTTGTTGAGAAGGTAAGTAGGGCAAGTTATCCTCAAACAGTTTAATGCACTGTATAATTTACTGAAGCAGAGGTTAACGCAGAGTCTAAGCAAAATGGTCTTCACCACATTTATGCTCTAATCGTATTTTAGTCAATGCTGAAAATGGCGTCAATGGTCGAGTCGTGTGACATATCGTAGACTACATTGCTATACATTGGTAAGCTATTATTTTATGCTCTTTATTCTCAGTTCTCTCTGAGCAGTGTCACCAAGACTCACACGAAGGTTGATCTTGACCGACTGGAAAGCCTCAGCAGAATGGACTTTATTCGCTCTGTCACCGACGCTGGGGAAAGAAATACGACTGAGAAGCAGCTGCAGACGATGGTCCAAGATGCCTATGGCCCGAGGTAATTATTGGAATGTTATATGCTTTCTTTATCCAATTACTCGGCCATACTTGTGAGTCCCGAGACAAATTCAGTAAACCTTAGACTAGGAAGAATATTTTATAGTCGTACATTGATATGCTAGAAATACATATTCTTTAGTGGGGAACGTAACCGGGCAACAAAATTAATTAGGACCTGTTTTGTGCCATTTTTGGTGCATTAAATTTCTACCTATACTGAAATAGCTATACGTGTTTCTTGTTAATAAAGACCTAAAGACCTTCCTTACGTCGTTTGAAGATCTTTGTGTATGTTGAAGATCCTTTCCGTATGCTGTTTTAATGACCTTTCTTGTCGTATACGTGACTCTTCCGTGGGACTCGTGTAGAAGGCCCCCATTTCGACTGGACTGTCCAGCATTGTGCCCTTGTGTGTTTGCCCTTTGTCTGGCCGAGTAGACTTGCGTTCCTAAAGTAGACAATGACAGATTGTGAACAACCCCATAGATCGAACACCCCTCCATTGTTGTGTCATGGGTTGCATGATGCGTATAGGTAGAGGTTGTAAAGTTGGAGTTGGACATTTTAACGCCTGGCGTTAGATACGGAAACTCGTTTGTTCCCGGAGTTGCTAAAAGAGCCTATTTGGTACAGACAGCATATAATATATTTGGAGTCTGAGTCGGATACTAGCTATTAACCAAAATACTACCCGACATGTTATACCAAGTATCGCTTGTGAAAGTTATGAATATTTTTCTTTTTATAGAGTGGAGCTAATTAGAACTCAAATAGCTGTTTACAAGGAAGCAACAGAACATTGAACTGCGCCGTGGTGGAACTCACCTTCCTCACAGTTGAGGAGGAGGGGGGTCTCGGGTCATTTGTTCCTTCCGTCAAATTGGCGCCATTGTTCTTGGTTACCCGAGGTCGACTGCAACTTCACTTACTCATCTGGGGCCAGTGGGCCTATACCCGCAGCACAAACCAGTGCATGTGGGTTTCCCAGGTGAGGGTGTGGTCTAAGTTGACTTTACCTTTACTGACTGTGGCTCCGTCAAAAGACTGTAGTGTGAACTCGTCTTTATACTACCACCAGGTGTGTGCCAGAGCAGTTGTACGTCTCACGTGTGCTGCAGGTATTTCTCTCCAGGCCTGTGGACAGGATGTCGCTCTTGCTTGGGTCTGACCGTGCCTATTTGTGGACGTCCTCGCCCTCCTACTCGATGTCCCAGGATGAACTCGTTGGTGCGTGCCACAGGATAGATGCATTTCATTATCCTTTGTCATTCTTTAGTTGGTATTGAGTCTCCCGTACTGAGTGAAAGTTGTGGAAAATATCGACATGCAAATTCAGCCATAAACATTCTGATACGTTGCTCACAAATAGAAACCTAAGATGAAGTACGGTATACGCGATAATTTTTTAGGCCAATGCCCGCTCGACTACAAACCTGAAGCGTTCCAAATTCTTGACAGAAAAGTTTCAGTACGATGGCAGTGATTCCATACGCAGCTTCTTTTTATTCCCTAATCGTTTATCTCTCTTGCTGTATTTTTGTTGTTGTGATGTCACTTACCTTCAAATTATTCTATGTAATTACCTCCGCCAAGGAGGTTATGTTTTCGTCGTGTTTGTCTGTCTATTTGTCTGTCACCAAGATAACTCAAAAAGTTATGAACCGATTTGGACGAAATTTACAGGATTGTTTGGTATGTTGGGAGGAATAGATGATTAACTTTACCACTTCTATACAGGTAGGCAAACAAACAAACAGACGGAGTAAAAAGAGTTACGGTATTGAGTTTTTCAATATCTACCTAAAAATACTTTAATTGTACTCAACAATCCATATAAACAAAGAGTAAATGACCAGATTTTGGTGATTATCCGTTTGTTCGTTCGTTTGTCACTGTTTTCAATTTTATGCTTGTTAGAAACATAACTCATAAAATAATGAATGGATCTTTATGAAATTTATAGGGATTGTTATTAATGTTAAAAGACATAAATGATTATATTTTGGTGCAGATCGGTTTGTTCGTTTGTATGTTTGACTCATGTTTGTCATAGCGTTTGTTAGCAGTATAACTCAAAAGTTACGAACGGATCTTCAAGAAAATTGCACAAGCTGTTATTACTATCAAAAGGCGCAAATGATTAGATTTTGGAGTTTATACAAAGAAAACTATCGTTTCAGAGCCAATTTGAATTTTTTGCTACCGTTGCCTCGCTTGGCGGAGGTATGCACTCTCAGAGTGCTCTAGTTTTAATTACAACTGGCAGTTTCATCCCTTGTAATGGTGTTGTTACCAAACGTGAATCATCATGACGTATTTCTTCATGAAACGTTTAGAATATATCTCTTCCTGCCGTGTATTCTATGAAGTGCGTTGTTTAAAATTGAAAGACCTGTTCTCCTCCCTCTTTCCGTCTGTGACGCTGTGGTCGAGAGGTCTCGATATTAATTTCGGCCAATTACGCCGACCTACAAGTCCATTAAAATGTTCAGTGGTTTTAATGACGAGTAACTAAAGATCTGCAATGGTTCCTAGCCAGCATTGCAGATTAAGTGCTTACCACTTACCACCGGTGCACTTGAAGGTTGCAATAATACTCCAGATGCTAGAATTACTATACTTTGAATAAGTTAGATAACAGTATAATGTTGATGCATGTACCAGTTGCCAGAGATGCTTAATTACCGTCCCGCTCAGATGCTATTCAACACCGCGCATAAATATGCGTCTGAAGCATACGCTTGGCTACAGGTTTTACTAAATGGTAACCGCACTTCATGTGTTACTGGACAAATCTGAATACAGTACATACTACTGTACTACGTACGTACAATAATCGACGTGCAAGCAGGCACGATGGCCAGAATCATCCGCGCCAATTGTAGAGAATTAACATCTATTTAGAACATCAGGTTGACTGTAAATATTCTTACGATTGGTTAGGATTACCAACAAGCACTAGCGAGTTGACACAAATTGTAAAGAACGAAATGTTAACTGGCGTGCAATTAGAAAAGAAGATAACAGAAAGTGTCGAGGCTTACGCACTTGACGATAATGGACTCCTGAGGGCTGGAAACTATCCGTAGTACAACTAAAGTTTGAGCCCTATCGGCCGTGGAACTACTGAAGGCAGGAGGGCAAGCAAGCCCCGGGGGAGAGGCTAGATGAAGGAATAAGAAATGCGGTCTAACGGCTGCTGAGCTTACTCTGTGCCCTCTGATGCTAATCAGATTTCTGTTGTTTGCCACTGCCTAGTGTGGTGTAACAGGAAGGTACTGACCCGGGAATGATTGTTTTAGAAAATATATAACTTGGACTGCCGTCAAAAAAATGCTGTGCACTTACAGTGGCAGATTCATGAAAGGAAACAAATGCGTAATTAGTAGCTAGATAATTAAATGTATAATGCACTGCTTATTTATTTGTAGATGAACGAAAATCACTGCAGCTAAGCACTGAGAATGTTGTGCAGAGCAACATCGATAAACATTAGAGTGAAATTATTATATAGGTATTAGTTTAAAAAAATATGAACTGTTCAATTTGTGGTATATTCTCTGTGTGTGATCCTTGTGTTCTACGAGTACAAGCTGATATGCTCGCCTATCCTTAATCGAGACAGCCTCGAGCAATGCGGAAGGTATTTGTTCCGCAGATTGGAAACCGTTTGTGCTTGCGTTTGCGAACAAAAGACGCCAGTTAGCAGCGCCTTTAAAATTCTCTCATTTTACTAATTGTATAAACATGGAAGGGGTCAAATATACCCACAATGTTGACAAGTGTTACTAAAATCTTTTGGGTATCGAATATTGGTAAATACGCTTTCAAACTCTAAGGAGGCATATGGAGTCTTTGTAGCATTCGCTAAAAAGTTAAAATAAAGTGAGCTCTCTACCTCCCGCTTACTATTTTGTGGCAGTACCTAATACATCAGTAGGAACTTCAAACTACATAAGCCGAGCTTGCCATTTTGTGCCATTTTGTGCCATTATTATATTTGATAGTCAACATCTCACGTTAAATTTTTACGGCATTGTTCATTCTTGCGCAGTTTTTGATTGATATTATGGCTCTATTGCTCTACATTCTTTCACTAGTTTTAATCCTAATCCGATTTCTCAGCACGATGGTGGGCCAGTGACAAAGTGCAAAAACCGAAAATATCCCAATCTTGTGTTTTCGGCGCGAGGCGGGCGTGATGCCTGCGGCGCTAGTAACCCAACCCACTATAATAATAATAATAATCCGATTTCATGACTATTTTCAGTATACTTCTGTACATTATATTCAATTTTCCCTCTCTAGCCGTGCAAACAGTTCTGGACACACTGAGGTCGCACGAAGCCCCGGATTTCCAAAAGAAGCCCCTCTCCGCGGCCCTTAAGTCTGCTCAGCAGAAGTTAGATCCTCCAATGAGGACATCTCATTTCATGCAGCTGTTGCGGTTGGTGCTTTGTGGGACTAAGGTGAGTTATGTGCTGCGAGGTCCAAAATGAAACGCACGAAACGAATCCTCAGCATCTCATTATCAGCTAATGTGTGTACTATGTATGACATTGCGATCGACACTGTACTAGCTACCGACTAAATACTGACCACATTTTTCCCTTTTTTTAATTTTGTTTTCTCATTTTCTTCCATTACGCCGCTCGTAATGCGCTCACTTTGCTTCTTCCGTCTTTAATACTTTTACTGATTTTTGCTGCTCTTCGTTTCTGGGTTTGCTTTTTTCACGCCCCGTTTTTCCCCCCATCTTTATACAACCAGCCCCTATGCCTGTTTTTTCTCTTTTCTAGGACACTGCGTGATATTTAGAGAAGCTCAAGACAGATATCCTATTTTTCTTAATTCATAATCTTTTTCTGTCATTCTATTTGGACTGGAGGAGGGCTTTGTCGCTGAATTCAGTACTATATTATTCACTTGTCTGGCTACAATGATTTCTGTCCGGGTGCTGTCGCTCAGATTCTGAGATGTTTTCCAATAGTTAACTCCCTATCAGAAAATAATAGGCAGTTATGCGATCCCTATAGTGACGTATCTGATGATAGCCTAAAATTTTCAGATTCAGCACTATGAGTTTTTCAGCAGATAGGAGGTAGGTCACGATCCGCAACCCAAGAGGTAGGTTGAAACTAACACTTTGAGACTCTACGGGTGACGTTGCACGCATCACCTCACGTCTGGGGAGTCACGATGCTGGTTGTCTCCCGTGTGACCGCAGTTAGCGACCAAAGAGAGAGCCAGCAGCGAAATATGCCTACAGTGCTTGTAACCGCTGACCATTGGTTTATCTGTTTTTTTTTTTTCTTGTATGAGAATCCAGCAAATTTTTTACCCCATAACTTTCATATCAGTGTGGTTTCGGAAATGCCGAAATATATTAATAAAGTTTTCCCTTACTGTGAAACTAATTCAATATTTTGCCGCCATCTCTGCTTGGAATCCCCTCAGGGTGCATAGGATGGGCCACGGGGTTAGGTAGTTTAGGTTCGCACATCGTATGTTATGGGGTGCAACGCCCCCAGGAGGACCCTGTAGGTTACCTTAGCCGTTAGCTAGGCCTTCAGGACGTCTGTCTTTCGTGCCCACTTTTCTTTTTTCCGCTTTCATACTCTTTCTGGCATCACTTTCGTCTGTTTTTCCTCTTTTTTCCAACTTGCTGTTCCCATGCGCGTTGATCTTGCGTGGGAACACCTTCGTGCATGGGTTCCCATGACTATTGATGTAGCTGCTATATGTCCCTTCATTTTCCTCTTTAAGAAAAGCTTAGTACTTATTTAGATAGGCTTAAACTATCTTGTACTACTACTATTCTGCTTGGAATGCGTAGATCACATGTCCTTTCTGAGTGTCCGGCGAGAATCTGTTCATTCATTTTCACAGTGATTCGTTCTAGAATTTCTCCAACATACCTATATCATAGTAAAGCGCTCGATTTTTCGTTTTATAGAATACAACTGGAGACAGCTAAGTCGTTTGTGGTTGTCGTCCTCTTGTATGCCTCGAATTTTCTCTGTAAACTATCTTTGGATAGCTTCAAGTTGCTTCTTTCAACTTTATTTTAGTACTCGGCATGCAAAGTGCAGANCTCGATTTTTCGTTTTATTGAATACAACTGGAGACAGCTAAGTCGTTTGTGGTTGTCGTCCTCTTGTATGCCTCGAATTTTCTCTGTAAACTATCTTTGGATAGCTTCAAGTTGCTTCTTTCAACTTTATTTTAGTACTCGGCATCCAAAGTGGAGAACAGTGCTCTTTTCTCTGTGGAGTTAATTACTTCCATAGAGTAAGCATTTCGTCTACATCGCGTGACGAGAAAGTTCGTTAAACCCATCCACTCCACCTGTCCACTTCTTTCCCACACTGGTAACGCGAGCTATATGTTCCTCAAAGGTAGCATCGTCTTTCATTCTCATTCCAAGGTCTCCTAAAATTGTCTTTCAATTTCATGCCCATCACTAAGTAGTATAGCCTACGTTGTGAACCCAAAGTGTATTGGCCCCTCAGGAAACATAGGATGGGCCATAGGGTTGGGTTAATTAGGCTTGCCCATCCTATATTATGGGGCTTGGCGACCCCAGGGGGCTCGTATAGGTGACCTTAGTCATTAGCTAGGCCTTCGGGACGTCTGTCTTTCGGGCCCAATTTGCTTCCTTACATTTTTATAGTACTACTTGCTTACGCTTTATTCTGTTCTTTCTATTTTTTCCTGACTTGCTATTCCTATGCGCGTTGACCCTGTGTGGGAACACCTTCGTGCATGGGTTCCCCGTTTCTATCGAAATACTATACCGGTATGTCCCTTATTCTTTCCTCTGTGCCATCGTTCCGTTCAGAAACAAACTGTTTAAAAAATTACTTCTGGAGAGTTCTTCATAACCAGTTCGTAAATTGGTACCTATACGTGTCTACCATATACAGTATGCAGATGTGTGATGAAAATGTTTTTTCCCTGTCACTCAGGAACTCAGTTCTACCACTAACTTTACATGTCTTGTCATTTGCAGCAAGGCGAGCCTGTGTCGGAGGTGCTGGAAATACTTGGTAAGGAGGAATCTCTACGTCGCCTCCTAGATATCATCGCTTGGAATAAAAGAGGCGACTCTTCACCTCCCAACCCAGACAAAAGTAACAAATTTCATCACACTGATACCGGTGGTTGATGATGGTGCAGCGTAGCAGCAATCACTTGATAAATTTCTGAGACTGTTGGTTTTTCTTGTGTACGGTGAATTTCTTGGGGGTTGCTTTTCAAACATTGATGCTGTGGCTGCTTCCATATCAGTCATAGGGACATCTTCATGTTCTTGGCAAATCATATGCGTCGCAGTGCATTCCAAATTTCTAACAGTTAATATACTCCCTTTTTTACCACACTGATATTCTAGATGAGTTATCCTGCTACGATGAGTCAGTGGTTACGTGTACCATGGGGACAACTCAATGCTGTTTTTGTTGCCTCTAGTTTGTTTAGAGGCTGTTGGAATCTTGCCAATATAGCATCCATGCTTAAGGATAATAGTCTGCCACTCTGCACCGTACTGTTTTTAGGCTCATTGAGCTACTCTAGCATTGGTAATATTTGTCTATCATTCTACTCGTGAAAGTACGCTGAAACAATAAGAATCACCCATTCTCACAACCCCACACAAACAATTGGGACCTCACTATCTGGCAGAAGCTCATGAGGTCAGTCTCACACCATCCAAGTTATGAAAAATACTACCAAGTGATACTGAGTATTTGATACTTGAAATTATGCTTGTGACAAGCCAAGGGCGTCGAAACACGCCCTTTTTCTCACCTAAAGGGAACTTGACGCCGTTAGGACTTTGGCCCAGGGGGGGCTATCTGCCTTCACTATTGATAGCCTTCACAAGTGGAAATCTTTACAATATATGTCGGTAAGATTAGTCTTGAGAAGAGTTTCATTTCAACGTAGGATGCTTATTTCTAGTCTCCTTTCTTAAAACGTTTTCCAGATCGTTTGCCGGGGCATCAGGTGGCGGTCTCCGCCACTTCAGCCAGTGGGGCGAGCAGCCACAAGGTCCCCGTGTCAGCCAGGCGGCTCTCCGCCACTCGGCCAGTCAGCCAGTCCGAGCCTACCTCGGGGCAGCACTGGCTTGCCTCTCCATTGCCCACGTAATCGCATGGTCGCGATGGGGAGGAGGGAGGTGTCACGGTGTCAAGTTCCCTTATGGTGAGAAAAAGGATGGCTTCCGGCGCCCTTGGCTTGTCACAAGCATATTTTCTCACAGGTCACTTGACACCGTAGGTAGGACCTATTATTTTCAGGCCCGAAAGGGTAACAGTTGGCTGAGCGAGCTACCATGGATCAAGATGTGAGGGCAGATATATTACGAGGCGCTTAGACTCTCAAAGTCCGACCATTGCAGGTTTAGCTTTAAGTAACGCTGGATAGTAGCTTAAGGTAATCAGGGGGGTAACGCGGTGTGCGTGGCTGGAGGTTAGCTGCCTGCTTGCGCGTTTGGTGGGAGGCGAAGGTGTTGAAGCCGTACGGGAAGGGACATTCCGACCCGACCCACCCCCCCGTTTTGGTGAAAGCAAGTACGGCTCTCAAAAGCCAGTAAGGCCGTAGATATACGGTTCGGGAGAAGTTCGAAGGGGCGAAGGTTTGAGTGAGGGCGAGTCTGCATGGTAGACTGGCGTATTCGTGTATGCGATAAATATCTTAGATCCTGCCGTTGACTGGCCCTGTAGAGGCCTTTAGGGATCCCCCCCCCCCCGCCGTGAAAGCTACGGGAGTCAGCATAATGAGTAACCTTTCACGGGCTAGCGAGGCTGATCCGGAGTTTTCATCTTCAAGGAACGGAGGTAACGGTAGTTTGGTTGCGCCCGCAGCTGGCGCGTCCGAATCGATTTAGCGAAAGTAGGGCACTTGACTTCTGAACAGATCTTTCGTTGGTCGAGGATTGTTCATAAGTAAACTTACTGGCGGGAAGCCGGGGTCGGAAAATGAGGTGTACTCTAGGCCTGAGTGCCTCGTAGGGAAGTCATTTGCTCCTGTGGAGCCTATGGGTGAAAGTGACGATCGGAGAAAGCCGAGGTCAGGAGTAGAAGGCGACCTCCAGTTTGCTGGGAGGAAGAAGATCTGATAGGGTGGACGGTAGCCGTGCTAGAGGATCTCAGGTTGACCGAGGTGACACCTTGGAAGATGTAGAAGGCAGGAGGGTTGGTTGACTCTATAATGTACGAAGAAAGTGGGAAGGTTTCCAGAAGAGTATAGCTAAGTGGGAGGTGCTTGGCTATGATGGGGGAATCATTCTGGTAGCCAAGGTGGGTCCCAGCAGGGGTGCGTCCACAGACCAAAATAGACGTAAGTGTGTTGTCGTACGTCGAAGCCGAGGGGTAGTAGTAGTCTTGCTCTATTTATCTTAGGCTATTACGAAGTCTGTGAGGGTGCCTCGTCGCTAGGTCAGGTGCGATGAATCTTTTACAGCCCTAAGCGTACTCCGAAATACTGGGAGGTTGTTTATACCTGCCATTAGTGCGAGAAGCAGCACTATACGTTGGTAGAACCAGAGTTTCTACCTGATCTCCTGCTTTCGTTGAGGCCAATCGCTAGAGTGGCGGCTGCCCGAACGGGTTGCCGGTCCTAGAAGGATCTCATTTGGTTGTGGAGTACTAGTAGTATCAGCAGGAGTCTTATTTGCGCTTCAGGATATCGCACTGAACTATTCTTGTGATTTAACACAAGCTTGGGCGCCGTTAGGACGCGGAATATGTCGAGACGTTATTGTGAGGAGATTCACATATAGCTTATGTATTTCGCAAAGGAGATGATAGTCACAATTGCTGGTTGTGCTTGTCGCGATGGGCATTGGGTTCATCACAGTTACATAGGTCATATCTGACGAAGGAGGTCTTACGGGCGTCTCTGAGAATTGGCCACGAGGTAGATTGGCGATAATCCGAAGCGTTGTATCGAAGGTGAGTCGATGCCCCGCCCTCCGTTAATTGTCTCATGAAGAGATAAGGATGTCGTTAGGGGCTAATAGAGTGAGCTTGTCTGTGTTATGACTCAAGCAGACTAGGGCCCGAGGTCAGCGGGGTAGTCTGCCGAACTTTGTTCGGTAGAAGATTATCAGGAGGCCGGAGTGGTGCAGCAAACTTATAAGTTCATAAATCCTAAGTCTCTGATTGTCTGGGAGGATATCCCGAGTAGACCCGGTTCGGAGGTAACTTGGAAATTAGGGGTCGCGCGGGATCGAGGTCTGTGCTCGGGGTCGCTGTAACGTGATCATGTTAGAAGTCATCCGAGTTAACAGCGCCAATGCTCAGTGTGGGCGAGTCTCTGCTGGAAGGCGCGACGATACTAGGTGATCCGGTCTGCAGGCAACCAGATGAGAGCGGAAGTCGTAGGAGGAGGTCTGATCGGGCCCCGGATCAAATGTCTTTGAAAGAGCGAGAGTTGCTAACGTTTGTAGATACCTCAAACACGCACGTCGCACAGCTGCGTGTCCGTCCATCGGGGATTCATAGGCTAAGGGAGATAAGCATGGTTCGTAATATGCGACCCAAGCAATCGTCTTGAATTAGCTGGCCATATCCGAGGAAGTTTTACTTCCCGAAAAGGGAGGTGTTCCATTACGAGGGATTTTGTCATTGACAGATTACGATAATGTGGCCCCGCAAGTGTACGGATCGCCGTGCCGAGGTGACAGATCGCATACTCAGCGAGGTGTTGCCGCTGAGGTTGGGAATAGGAGTTGTGAGGGCCCTTAAGGGCGAGGCGTGTTGTGTGGGAATGTTCAGCGAGGAGCCAGGACCATTCTGATTAACTGGGTCGACCAGGCATTCCTGTAGGCCAGGTGTCCTGAGATACTCGGGCGGAGCTTTGAGGACGTAACCTCACGTTACGGGAATGCTGTGGTTGACTGGGTCGATGAGGTAGACAGGCGTCTACCGGGTGCAGCCTTTCAGGCACTGTAATAATGGTCAGCCTCGTAGGTATGGCCGACACAAGTTCAGGTCAACTAAAGGGTTTGATGGATCTCAGAGCCATCAGTTCAGGGCATTGTCCGTATGATTCTCGTAGGCTCCTTGCTTTCATAAGTATGCTTCACGAATCTCCAGATAGTGGAACAATTGGTCCACCTGGTAGTCATAGGTGAAACAAGTTTTGATACGGCAGCGAGCAGGGCTTCGCCGGGTGAGACAAGCTCAGGGCCCCGTTGAAGGTGATGATTTCCTTCCTTTGAGGCTTACATAAGGACGCTCGTGACTGACGTGTGACCATTCGTATACTGAATTATTGGTCTGACTCGTTGGTAGTCGACCGTTCATGCTGTATGATGTGATCGGTGACGCCGTGCTTAAGGTTAGAGCGGTAGGAGGGGCGGTTAGCGGTAAATTTACCCATCTAGAGATTTTTTCCTCTAAGGACCCCAGCTGTAGTCGGGGGTTAATGGTCGCGGAGCGGCGCAGACGTTGACTGACTGCCGCGAGGTGAGGTTGCGGGCCCACCCTTGCGCTGCCCCTTCATTTTTTCTTATTTGACTCGGGTGTAGCGCCCCATCCGAGGAGTGGTAGGGGCGGGTGTAGGTATAAGAAGGCAAGCGGGTAGCGCACAAGTGCAGTTGCTTCTGCACTCTCGTGGTGGTTGCAGGTTGATGCAGCCGTGTCCCAGTTAGTAGTTTTTTTTTTAAGGCTTCACCTGCAGTCTTGGTCTTCAAGATAGGCAGTGGGAGAGGACACCAACTCGTGGAGTTGGATATATTCCCTTGTGCCACTGGCTGCAGGTTGGATTCCTTTTTTTATCTTGTTTTATTTTATCTATCTTTTATTTTTTTACCTTATTTTATTTTATTTAGAGGACACCAACTCGTGGAGTTGGATGCTCCCTTGTGCACTGCAGGTTGGATTCCTTTTTTCTTTTCTTTTTACGAGCTAGTTAACTCACCGTGAGAAAGTGTCCATGAAGTCGGAGGGGGAAGGCACCAGCGGTCCTACCTTGCCGACTTCACAAGTGGGCAATGGAGAGGCAGGTCAGTGCTGCCCCGAGGTAGGCTCGTACTGGCCGAGTGGCGGAGAGCCGCCTGGCTGCCACCGGGACCTTGTGACTGCTCGCCACGCTGGCTGAAGCGGCGGAGGCCGCCACCTGATGCCCCGGCAAACAACCTGGAAAACGTTTCAAGAAAAGAGACTAGGATTTAGCATCCTACGCTGAGATGAAACTCTTCTTAAGACTAATCTTACTGACATAAGGTGCAAAATAGCGGGACAATACCAATATAATAATAACATAGGTACATTGTTAAGATTTCCACTTGTGAAAGCTATCAAGAGTGAAGGCAGATAGCTCCCCTGGGCGTAAGTCCGTCCTAATGGTGTCAAGTGACCTGGAGGTGAGAAAAAAAAATTCTTCAATGCGTATAATCTGTTGAGCGTAGTTCAGGATAACTGAAGGATAGCAACCAGATATCTAGACCTGGCTTCGCCCGTGGGAATTGGAATAACTTAGTTTTCTTTTCTTTTCCCTTTAGTCACAAAGTTGAGGTTTGCAAGGAACTGTAGCTAAGCGTTGGTGTGAGCACACCGCTGTGTCTGGATTCCATTCGGAACTGAACCGCTTACAGCTAAAAAAAAAAAAGTTCGGTCACGTTCTCAAGAGAACCACCCATTTAATTATACAAGTATAGAGTATTAACCCTATGAGAGCAAACTAGAAAACTTTCTTGTAGTAGCAGCAGCAGCATTATTTTAAACGTTTATGATGTACACTGGTCTTTTTAAAGTTAAGGTTTATTCAAAAGGATTAATGCGTTACCGCTTTCTTTGAAGACTCAACAGGCGTGTCCTACATTCCTTTTCAAGTGTCAGTGAGTACAAAAATTACGTCAGTGGCATAAACTTTCAAGCCCTTTTCCGTGTTTTAACACCTTTGTTAATGCAAAAGTAGTCGTAGCTACGTCGAATCATGTAAACTTAAGACGACATCAATGACGCTTTTTATTTTATTTTTTTCTGTCACAACTCACGAGAACCTTATGCAGCCCGGTTAGCCTACTTTTGGCCATTAGTTCCGAACGTCTGTCAGTCGTGCATACTTTACTCCTTTTGGTTCCATACTCCTACTTTTCTTACTTTCTTCTGTTCTTCCTCTTTTCCCATGTGCGTTGCTCCCATGTGAGAACACCATCGTGCCTCGGTTCCACGTTTCTTTCAACATACCATACGTCAATTATTTATTCCTCGGTTGTATCGCCGTGGCTTCAGTATAGCAATAATAACCTACTGCAGGCTACAATTCACTGATACATATATTCATGTGATGTGGTGCTCCAACAGCCACAACTTGGCTGCTCTGTTTGCATCATACCTCATACTGTCTTAAAACTTCATTGTTTGAGTTACTGTATAGTCTTGCCTTTTCTGTAAGAATATCACTGTTAGGTATGTAGCTGCTCGTATATTGTGTGGTAAACCATGCTGTGAAGGGTTATGGATTATTCGATTCGCCCACTTCCGTTGTGATTATTTCCGAACGTCTTACCACAGGGATTGTTGCATTTGGCCACAGTTCCTGCTGAAGATGTTAGTTTATACTATTGGGTAGGTCTGCCATGCTTCTCCTTCTCCCATCTATCCCCATGTAGTCGGCCGTTGGTAGTACGCTGCCTGTCCCACGAGACTCCTACCTGCTCTTAATTGTGTGGGGGGTCACGGTCGAGGCTTTCTACCCCTCAAGGGGCAGAGGATGGGGGATAGGCCATAGAGATAGGTTAGTTCATGTTTGCTCATCCTATGTTATTTGGAACAGCGCCCTCAAGAGGACCCTATAGATTACCTAAGCTAGGCCTTCGTGAAGTGATATCTTTCCTGCCTACTTTGCTTCCTTCCCATCTCATACTCCTACCGATCTTACTTTCATCTATTCTTCCTCTTCTTTCCCGATTCGTTGCTCCCATGCGCTTTGATCCTGCGTGGAAGGACCCTCGTGCATGGGTTCCACATATCTATCGTCATACTATATGCCCCTTCTTTCTTCCTTTGTGATACCGCCTTTGTTGTGGAAACAGAGCCTTAAACGTCTGAATAAAATAATAAAAGAAGCGCTCAGCTGTATAAATCGGTTAGTTTCAGGTCACTATTTAGTTTATTCTTCAAGTAGCTTATATAAATTTCACATAAGTGAAAGTTGCTGCCCTGAAAGACCACAACTAGGTACGTAAAGTACCAAATTTCTCTAGAATTAATGCAATATTCTAAAAGTTGAGAATTTTTGTGTAGTGTGAACTAAATTAATCTGTAAATCGCTCTATTGCAAGTCGCTGAAAATGCCCAGAAACGGACGCTTAACGGCTACCGTCGATTGATGCAGGCCTTGCAAAAGGTTTGTCTCATGGTTTCAGCCAAGGAGCTAGAGAGAGATCGAAGAACTTTTTCTTTAGGCCTCGTTCGCGCATGCGCCATGCAACACGTGTTGAAATGTCGTTCGCACATGTGCGACAACACGCTCGTGCTTGCTCTTTAAATCCAGCGTTATACCTGTATTCCTTTTGTTCAAACGCTCACTCAAGAATCCATTGTCATTTCAACAAACTTAGGTTTGTCAATTACTTACAAACAACACTGCTAATTACATGTGCGTTACAGTTGAAGAAAAAATTTATTCCTGCACATCTTTATTTCATGAAATAAAACCAGTCAAGAGTTGTCAGATGCCTCCATTCAGCATTCAAAATCCGTTGGTAATATATATTCAATAGCTACAATATAAATTGCTGATCAATTTTATTAGTGTGTAGCAGGAGCGTGGTGCAATCAGACGCCGGTGTTAGCCTCACAGTGGTACTCGTGTAGTAGTGAATGCGACGAGCGATCGCAGTGCCCTAACAAAGTGTTGCGGAATTTTCGGCAAGCTTGAACATATACATTTCGGCGGAGCCTTATCTTGGCTGTATTTTAGGATAAAAAGTTCAGAAAATTACGTAAAAGTACTTCAAATGCTAGCATTCAAGCAATATATGGCAGTCCTAAACTTAGTAATACGAATTGGTGATTATCAAAGTCACTGTTTGTAAATAAAGTCAGTGTTACCCAGCTAATAACCCTACAATTTTGGAGGGTTGACATCGGTGTTACCCAACCTGTGTCGCATTGGAGGCCGGTGTAGCACACAGGTGATACTGAAGACCTGATTGCAACACGCCCCAGAATATATAACACTGAGCCATATTTCTGTCTTGTAGCGCCTTGTTGCATTGGTGTTGCAATCCACAAGTGACCCATGTGTCGAGTCTTGTGTACAAGCAAACGTGTTGAGCCTTGTTGCGTTGCGTGGTGTTGAGAATGTGCGTACGGCAGCAGTCACGCGCGGTAGGAATACCGTAGCACAGCTCAAGGCACGGATATCAAGGCTCGTGCTTTGTTGCCTTGCGTGGTGTGGTACATGTGCGAACGGGACATCATACGTGGAGAATCCAAGCATCAAATCACGAGAATAGTCCGTTTACTTCGTGGTATTCGAAAAATAAGCAGACCAGTCGGCAAGCATCGAAACTGCACCAGCGCTGCCCATATTTAATAAAGCTGGCATTGCTCCTTTGTTGAGGCAAACCCGATGCAATGTTCTAAACGAACGTTAAGCCTGTCGCCAGGCCTCTGTTGAACAAAATCCACAGGGAAAAACGCATTGCTTGGGCACGAAAGTACATCAACACAAACTTCCAAAATGTTTCCTGGCGGATGAGGCTAGAGCTACCCTTGATGGCCCTGATGGATAGGCCAAAGTGTGGATTCATCTTGGAAGGCCTATTCCGCATCGATTGTGACGCCAACAAGAAGATGGAGGTGTTATGTTTTCAGCCCGTGTCATAGGTAACGAGTATGTCGCTTACGAGCTGTGCCTGCTTAGCGTCTCTGAATGAACATTTGCTATCGTATCGAATGAATTTCATGCACGACAATGCTCTATCCCATTCAGCAAAGGTTACTCCTTCATTCTTAGGAATGCAGACATGAGAGGAGAATGTTTTATGATTTGGCAACTTTTCTCTCCTGACCTTGCCCCATTGAACAGCTTTGGTAATTTTGAATGGTGGGTTTATGAGTGAGTCCAATTTACATCGAAAGGCGTAGTCCAATTTACGTCGGAAGGCAATCTTTGGTTGAAAATTATTGATGTTGCTGCTACCATATCATAATTCCAAGTTCACCGACTGACTTCTTCAGTAGACAAACTATTTTCACATGATTTCAAATAATGGAATTTATGTCGGCAAATAACTTGTGTCTGAAACGCATTACTTCTAAATTTATTCATTATGTTTGTTTCTATTGTTGCTGCGGGGTTCATTGTCCGAAAAAAATACAATTATGATGTGGAAACTATATTTTATTACTCTGAATGTACATTTTCAGCTACCTGCAATGAAACCGATTGAGTTAAAATTAGTTAAAAATACATTGAAAACGATTCATAACTTTTAATATATTGCATGAATTCAAGCTAAGTTTGGTTAGTTTACGTTCCTAGGTCGAATGTAGTTGTCATAACAGAGGCTCAAAAAGTAATCTAAGTAACTGTGTACCATTTCTTCGATCAAGGTAAAAATTTTGTGGCAACGACTAATGGAAAATTTGAATTTTGTTCAGCATTTATCAGAAACTACGCTGAAAAAAACATTACCGGCACTGAAGTGAAAGACTGGAACGGCAGCTCGATAGATGGCACCTAAGGCGTCTTTTTGTGGCCACGCTCGTGATCAGAATCACCGTGATCATGATCATCGTGATCACTGAGAAGCACAAGAACGGTCAACGATTTTGTAAACAAACCAGAGACGCCATGTCAATTTTCG